>CM024760.1:48054315-48285634 GCA_014218235.1 Colocasia esculenta | reverse complement strand
CTGTGCTGAGAGGGTCCTGAAGACCCTGAGGCTGCCACTGGTCCGGGTAACCTCACGACTGGATGGCCCTGATGGCCCTGACCCTTGAACTGGTGGCCCCTGTTGGCCGGAGACTTCGCTGGAGGCCCTGGTGGCCTAGGAACTTCAGCTGGACTGCTCTGAGTGGGTGCAGGAGGGACACCACTAGACCTTGAAAGATTAGCCAGCAAATTCTTCATATCAGACATCTCTTTATTGAAATACCTCATTGCATTTCTTATGAAGATACGTTCTGAGGAAGTTGAAGCTTGATTAGAAACAATGCCTGTATGCTAGACTGGACTGATGCCAAGATCACTCCTTGGGCCTTTAACATAGCCATAACAGGCTTCAAGTTCACTTTTCTAGGCCCTTCCTTGACCTTCTGTGAACAATTCTCTCTGCTTACCTTGATGAGTGACAGGCTCCTCAAGATTTATAGTTGTACTTGGGCCTTCACT
The DNA here is from genome assembly GCA_014218235.1 of Colocasia esculenta. Classification (NCBI taxonomy): domain Eukaryota; kingdom Viridiplantae; phylum Streptophyta; class Magnoliopsida; order Alismatales; family Araceae; genus Colocasia; species Colocasia esculenta. The sequence goes on along the minus strand of CM024760.1, from coordinate 48,285,155 downwards.
AACATCAACCATGGCTGGAGCTGGAATTTCCTGAGTAGGTGCAGCTTCTCAGGAAAAGCTTCATTCTCTGGCTTTTCAATCTCAGCTTGCTCCCCCTGAATGGGAGCAGGGACTTCATACTTTCTTGCTCCCCCTGAGCAGGAGCTTCTTCCAAGACAACTTTCTCCAAGTGGCCTTCTATGCCACTGATTCAATACTTCAGGATCAACTCTACTTTGCTCCCCTTGGTTAGGAGCTTCTTCCATGACCACATCTTGTTGAGTACCTGCTTGTACCTCAACATCTGCAACCGATTCAGACTGAACTTCAGTATGGCCTGCTGCCATAAACTTCTCATCAGGTCCACCTGCCTTAGAAGAGACTGAGATGGAGGGAATGGAATCCAATACCTCTCTTAAAATAGAGGCGACTAAGGTGGTGGGCAAGGATCTGCCACACCAGCTGCACCCTCTTCCAATTGAGCTTCGGATTGGCATCCACCCAACTGCCTACTGGTCTTGCTCTGCTTGATTTGCTGCTGCTGCTCTGCTGGATCTGCTGCTGCTTGCTCTGCTGGATCTGCTGCTGCTGCTTGCTCTCTGCGCTCTGCTGGATCTGCAATGATTGCTCTCCCTCAGCCACAGAGTCTTTGACCACATTCCATCTACCACTGAGAATCCACTTTTCTTCAGATTTCTGGACCTTATAGACTGGCCCATCTTTTCAGCTACTGCACCTGACAAATCTACTCCAAAGTGCTTGAAAATCTTGGTCTAGATGAGCATACGGAGGGAAACATTCAACTTGCTCTTTGTTTCCCATAATGAGCATGTGCAAACATCATTCGCTCATCATCACTGCGGCCAGGTTTATCTCTTTGTTCTGGATTGCCCGAACATTATGTCCGAATCTGCCTAGTGCATGAAGAAAAGGTAGCACTACGAGGTACTAAGATTTGGCAGACTATAAAGTGAAGCAATCTATTGAATGCGGACATCTGATTAATATCAAGCTTCCCATCCTTTAACTTAAATCCTGGACCGATAATCCCGAGACCTTTGACTTCATCATTCACAGAGTGAATGCCACTAAATCCAGAGGTCTTCACTCCAAACAAATCACGCAAAAGCTCATGGGTTATTCTGATTTGATGCCCTTGACAGAGGAAACAAGGACCCATCTGCTTCTGACTTCAGACAAATGTAGAAGGCTTTTACCAAGTCCGGGTAGCTTACCTCACTGAAGGTGACCACATCCATCCACTGCAATCTTCTTAGAGTATCAACTAGCCTGGCCATGCCATTCTTCTCAAGATTCTGAACATCCACTGCCTTATTTCCGCAAATCTTCGTCTTCACAAACGTAAATCTTTCTTGCTCCCTTGGGGATAAATACTCAGCACTGTAGCCCCAACACTTCCGGAGATCAACGGAGCGGCCATGGGTGCAGAGAAGAAAAGATCTGGAAGGGAGGATGATGGAAGGACGGAAGTTCTCGAAGGAATTCTTCGCGGGAAGAGAAGAAGGCTTCGAAAGTTGCAGAGAGTCGATCCCAAAATCGTTAGGGCATCGGCTTTGGGTGAACAGATAGAGGATAAAAAGGGTAAAGGTAGAAGACGAGTCGATCTCAAAGCGATTTGGATAAAATAATATTACTTTATTGAACGGAGGAGCGCCAAAGGCGGTAAAGATAGAAAGCGACAAAAAGATTTGACAAGTCAAACAACTTTCCACACAGAAGCGGTCAAAGCATATAGATAACTGAGTTTTGCTTAACTTTAACGGAGAGAGAACTTTCATTTAATCTGAAAAATTTATATGTCAATAAAATCACAGAAATTCTTTCACAAATTGCACATCCCTAGTTCCCTTCTAAGAGATGTAAATCTCTCTTCAGGTAGGGCTTTTGTGAAGATATCTGCCAATTGACCATTTGTATCTATAAACGAAATTTCTAAATTACCACTAGCTACATGGTCTCGAATAAAATGATATCTTACCTCAATGTGCTTCGTCCTTGAGTGTTGAACTGGATTTTTGGTGAGGTTGATGGCACTTGTATTATCACACAATAGAGGAATTGATTTGATGTGAATGCCGAAATCTTCAAGTTGTTGCTTTATCCAAAGAAGTTGTGTACAGCAACTTCCAGCAGCAACATATTCCGCCTCAGCTGTTGATAGAGCTACTGAATTTTGTTTCTTGGATGTCCATGATATTAGGCATCCTGCAAGAAACTGACAACATCCACTGGTGCTCTTTCTATCTACTTTGCAACCAGCATAATCAGCATCTGAATATCCTATTAGATTTATCTCACAAGATCTAGGATACCAGAGACCTAAGTCATGAGTTCTAGCTAAATATCTAAATATTCTTTTTACAGAAATTAAGTGAGACTCTCTAGGGTCTGCCTGATATCTAGCACACATGCATACACTGAACAAAATGTCTGGTCTACTGGCAGTTAAGTAAAGTAATGATCCTATCATACCTCGATAATTCTTTTGATCTACCCTTTTACCTTTTGATCACTGTCCATTCTGGTTGATGTGCTCATTGGAGTTGATAATGGCTTTGCATCTTCAAATCCAAATTTCTTCAACAGCTCTTTGGTGTACTTTGCTTGACAGATATGAGTGCCATCCTTCCCTTGCTTGATTTGCAATCCAAGGAAGTAGCTTAACTCCCCCATCAAGCTCATTTCGAATTCTCCCTGCATAAGCTTTTCAAAGTACTTGCAAAGAGATTCATCAGTAGATCCAAAAATAATATCATCTACATAGATTTGTACAAGAAGTATATGTTTAACCTTAGATTTTATAAATAATGTACTATCTACTTTACCTCTAGTGAAACCATGATTTATAAGAAAGTACTGAGCCTTTCATACCAGGCTCTAGGAGCTTGCTTTAAACCATATAAAGCCTTATGTAGTTTAAATACATGATTTGGAAATTCAGTGTCGTCAAAACCTGGAGGTTGTTCAACATAAACTTCCTCCTTGATGAAACCATTTAAAAAGGCTGATTTGACATCCATTTGAAAAAGTTTTAAAATCAAGTGCAGATGCATAAGCAAGTAAAATCCTAATGGCCTCAAGTCTAGCAGGGGCATAAGTTTCATCGAAATCTATGCCTTCCTCTTGGGAGTAGCCTTGAGCCACCAATCTGGCTTTGTTCCTTAAGATTATTCCAGACTCATCCAGTTTATTTCTGAACACCCACTTGGTGCCAATACTGAATGATTGGATGGTCTAGGAACAAGTGACCATACTTGGTTTCTCTTGAACTGATTTAGTTCATCTTGCATGGCTAATATCCAAGATTCATCAGATAAAGCTTCATTGACTGTCTTAGGCTCTACTTGAGAAACAAATGCTAAATAGTCGCATGGAATTACATTACCTCTAGTTCTTACCCCTACAGATGGATCACCAATGATGTTTTCAGGAGGGTGATCTTTCTGATATCTCCATTCCTTTGGAAGATCTTCATGTTGGATTTCTGTTTGCTGCAGTTCTTCCAGAGTTGGATCCTCTTTGTCCTTATTGAAGTATTCTTTAATTTTTCGGACAAGTCATCTGCATCATCAATGTCACTAATTTCTTCCTTTTTCAAGGAAGGGTTAGATTCATCAAAAATAACATGTACTGATTGTTCAATCAATAAGGAACGTTTATTGAAAACTCTATAACCTTTGGGTTTAGAAGAGTACCCCATGAAGATGCCTTCATCTGATTTGGCATCCAACTTACCAATGTCCCTTTTTCCATTGTTATGGATGAAGCAAGGACATCCAAATATTCTGAAATGGCTAATCTTTGGCTTCTTTTCTTTGTAGAGTTCATAAGACGTCTTTTTCAGAATTGGCCTGATCATCACTCTATTATGATATAACATGCAGTGTTGATAGCTTCGGCCCAGAAATATCTTGGCAGATCATATTCTGACAACATGGTTCTTGCCATATCCAAAAGAGTTCTGTTTTTCCTCTCAGCAATTCCATTCTGTTGAGTGTCCTTGGAGCTGAGAAGTTGTGCTCAATTCCTTGATCATCACAGAACTTCGTAAACTTTTCATTCTGAAACTCACCACCATGATCTGATCGAATAGAGACAATTGAGAATTTCTGATCTTTCTGAACTTTCTTACTGAAGCTGACAAAATTTTCAAATGTGTCATCTTTGTGCTCTAAAAAGGATACCCAAGTGAATCTTGAATAATCATCAACTATTACAAATCCAAAATTCTTTCCTCCCAAACTGGTAGTTCTCATTGGCCCAATAAATCCATGTGAAGTAGTTCTAAGGGCTTTGAGGAGGTTACTACAGTCTTTGATTTGAAGGAGCTCTTGGTGTGCTTTCCTCTTGCACAAGGTCTGCAAATGCTATCCAATCTGAAATTTACCTTTGGCAGTCCTTCAACTAGTTTTCTCTTTCTGATGCTTGTTCAACCCATCCAAGCTGCAGTGGCCCAATCTTCTGTGCCACAACTCAGTTGATTGATCTTTACTAGCTGCCAAACACACATCTTGATCCTTGAGTTTCTCGAGATATAGAACATACAAATTTCTTTCTCTGTAGGCTTCAAATATGACTGCACCATCCTTTAAGATACTGCATTTTGATTCTTGAAACTGAATTTGATGGCCTTTGTCACACAACTGGCTGATGCTGATGAGATTGTGCTTTAACCCTTTGACCAGCATTACATCTTCTATAACTGATTTTCCTTTGATGTTCACAGACCCGCTTCCTATCACAGTCCCTTTTCCATTATCTCCATAGGTGACTGTACCTTCTTCAGCTTGGAGATCAACAAATATCTTCTTGTTGCCTGACATATGCCTTGAGCACCCACTATCCAAATACCATTTGGATGCTCGAGGGTTAACCTGAAATGAGAACATCAAGCTTTAGGTACCCAAATTCTTTTGGGTCCTGATTGGTTAGTATCATCAACTTTACCTTTTAATATCCATTTTTTATGTCTTGTTGGGCATGTAATTTTAATATGTCCTAACTTGTTGCAGTGACTGCAGCAGGATAACTTAGTCACTTTTTCTATATATTTGAAATCAGCTTTGTATGCTATATCTTGTTCGGGTACAAATTTTGTGTTGGATTTTTTAGGGTATATTATGGTTTCTTCATTGTCTGGGGGTGTATATCCTAATCCATTTTTCTTTTTACCCGATCTCCTAGCACCTTTTAATATTAAAGAGTTTTTACCGTTGGTGAATTTCTCTAGTGTACTTGATAGATTATCATTTTCTTATTTAGTCTTTCTATTTCTATTTTAAATTCACCTAAGTCTTCTTGTTTTTCTAGAAGATTTATTTTCTTATTTTTCTCTTTTAAATCTTCACATAATAATCATTTCTTCTTTTATGTTCAGTAATTGTTTTTTCAAGTTCTTCATTTTCTGTTCTTAGGTCTGAATTTGTATTTTCTAGACAGATTATATTTTTTCTTACTAGTTTTAAGTAATTTGCATACTTCTTTGTATTTTTCATAAAGTTCATTAAAAGCATTTTCCAAATTGTCAGAATCTGAATCATTGCATGAATCAAAAGAAGAGTCAGAAGTTACTTTGTCCTCGGTGTTGGCCATTAGAGCCAAGTTGGCTTCTTCACCTTCACTGCTCGAGCTTGACTCACTGTCTGAGTCACTGCTGTTTCCCAAGCAGCTGCCATTGCTTTCTTTTTGTACTTCTTAATCTTCTGAAGTTGTCCTTCTTCTTGTGATCACTCTTTTTGATCATGGGACAATCTGCCTTGATGTGTCCAGGCTTTTTGCATTCATAACAGATCACTTCTCCTTTCTTTTGATCCTTTACTTCTGGTTTTCTGAAGTCTTTGTTTTTCTTAAAAAAATTTTCTTCCTGACTGATACTTCTTTTTCTTTGCTAGAATCCTTTGAAGCCTTCGAGACAGCATCGCTTCTTCATCATCACTGTCTTTACTACTCTCACTATTATCCAAGATTCTTCCGAATTATCTTCACTTGCTTGAGAGCATTTGATTGTTTCCTTCTGCTGGAGGATTCTCCTAATCTCTCCATGTTTATCTCGTGAGCCATGAGAGATCCTATTAGCTTTTCCAATGACATTAATTTTAAATCATTGGCTTCTTCAATGGCTGTTACCTTCGGAGTCCAAGAAGATGGTAAAGATCTGAGGACTTTTCTAACCATATCTGGTGCATTATAGACCTTTCCCAAACCGCTAATCCATTTGTGATGTCAGTGAATCTGCTGAACATTTGAGTTATTGATTCACCTGTCTGCATCTGAAATCTTTCATATTGAGCTACTAGAATATCAATTCTTGTCTCCTTTACCTTGTCTGTCCTTCATAGGTAATTTGAGCTTTTCCCACATCTCCATTGCGGACTTGCAGGCTGAGACTCTATTGAACTCTTTCTTGCTTAGGGCACAGCATAATATGCTCTTGGCTTTGCAGTTTAAGGATATTCTTTTCCTATCATCATCTGTCCACTGAGCCTTAGCGTTTGTGACCAAAATCACCTTCTTCTACAATGGACCAGATTGTGTAATCATGACCTTGTAGAAAATATTCCATTCTAGTCTTCCAGTATGTGTAATCTTCTCCATCGAACAAGGGAGGCCTGTTGACTGACTGACCTTCGAAGTTACTTTGGGCTGCCATTGATCTTTGCTCTTCAGATCGTTGGATCTTCTTCTTTGTCGAAGAGACGAGCTCTGATACCACTTGTTGCCCAGCTAGCTAGCCCAGAGGGGGGGTGAATGGGTTATTAAAACTTCGATCTCTGATTAAAACCTGTTTACTGAAAGGATTGCACAACTTAATAACAAGGTTAGAGTTAGAGCAAACAAGACAACAATCACACAAAACACATCCACAAGACACAAGGATTTTTATCCTGGTTCGGAACTCCTCTCCACAGGAGACCTACGTCCAGTCCCTGAGCAATACCTCAGGATTTTACTACCAAGGGTACAATCCCCCTTAAGGATCCTTACACCCAGCCTCAACTGGTCTTCCTTCAGCCTGAAGGAACAACAACCCCCTGGATACCACCAGGTCTTCCTTCGTCCAGAAGGGAACAACAACCACCCTGGATACCACCAGGTCTTCCTTCGTCCAGAAGGGAACACAACCTAATAAGAAAAGGGTGTGAAAACAGGCTTCAGACTCTAGCTTGACCAGCTACACACTGAAGCTCCTAAGCCCCGAGAGAGAAAGAGATTTAACAAGGTTTTTCTCTCCAAGGACCACACAGGCTCTTACAAATGAGAAGATTCCTTTTGAGCACAGAGAGCTAAGAGCTTAGAACAAGGTTGGAGTGAAAGCTTCGCTCTTCTTCAAAGTTCTAAAGACTCTAAGAGATGGATTTCTTTCTTCTTCTAAAATCAAGCGTTGTTGCATGCACTTTTTCTTTTCCGTCTTGAGTCTTCTATTTAAACTGCTGATTCAAATTCGAACGTTGAAGTGTCCGTTGTCTCTTATCCTTGTGTACGTTAGACTGGTCACTGAGGAAGCTTCTGATCGTCAGTCTTTTATCCTTGTGTACACGCCAAAGAGATGTCATAGAACTTTGTATCTTGTGTCCAACGATGTCCAGATGAGTCTTGTCAGATATCTGTAAGCATATCATCAATAAATAGAGGACAGCTAAGACTGCTGTCTATTGTTAGTTGAGATGGAACAGATATTGCAGTATATAGCAAAGCTCCTTTCTGTCTAAAAAAGTACGTAGACAGAGTAGCATAGAAATGGAAGATATTGTCTGCATGCATGGAGATACGATCAGAGAGCATTTAATGCATAGCAGTCAACGGACAAGATATGACTTTGACTTTTCAACGCTATTAAAAGGCATTATACTGATGCATCAAGAAATTCGATAAAAAGAATCTTGCTGACTTATGAAATCGTTATGACTATCGTTGTAAGAAATCGTTACACGAAATCGTTATGACTGTCAAGTTGTAAGGAAATCGTTATACGAAATTGTTATACAAAGCAAGGCGTTATGATCAGTGAAGAAATGTTATGAACTCTAAAGAAATCGTTATGAAGTCTAAAGAAATCGTTATGACTATAGAGTCGTTGCGAATTCTAAAGAAATCGTTACGAGGTCTAAAGAAATCGTTATGACTATAGAGTCGTTGCGAATTCTAAAGAAATCGTTACGAGGTCTAAAGAAATCGTTACGGCTAGAGAGTCGTTGCGAGTTCTAAAGAAATCGTTACGAGGTCTAAAGAAATCGTTACGGCTAGAGAGTCGTTGCGAGTTCTAAAGAAATCGTTACGAGGTCTAAAGAAATCGTTACGGCTAGAGAGTCGTTGCGAGTTCTAAAGAAATCGTTACGAGGTCTAAAGAAATCGTTACGGCTAGAGAGTCGGTGCGAGTTCTAAAGAATCGTTACGAGGTCTAAAGAAATCGTTACGGCTAGAGAGTCGTTGCGAGTTCTAAAGAAATCGTTACGAGGTCTAAAGAAATCGTTACGGCTAGAGAGTCGTTGCGAGTTTCTAAAGAAATCGTTACGATATCGATTTGTTTTGAGTTTTCCGGTCAAAGAGGAAATCGTTCTGCTTATCAAAGAAGTCGATACAAAGACTTGGATAGAAGTGATGAGACTTACCAGATTGTCTTGAACTTTCATTTTCTTTTATTTCCTGTACTTAAGGCTCAAGTAATCCATTAGTGTTATTTTGTTAATCATCAAAATTAATATAAATAAATGGAAATATTTATTATGGGGACAGTTTGGTCATCAAAAGATAGGAAGAATGAGCTAACTAGCTCAATAGAATTCAATTCCTTTAAACAAAAGGACTCAAGTATTAATCACAGGACAAGAATCTGAACATTGCTAACATTGAGTATCAATGGAGGGACAAATGTGTCCACTGATTAATACATGAAGAATAATGGAAATGTAGAAGCATAATCACGCATTCAAGATAACACAAGTTCTGGTTCAGATACCCATTCACACACACATGTATGATATGATGACCAATCAAGCATGAAATGATGTATGCCAACATCCACTTGTCCTTATCGTTCCCGTGCGGCCACTAATGATATTTGAGTGCTCCTCCCAGGACTGAACCAGCCCTATTTGCCCAGGCATAATTTCTTATTGAGTCTAAAGACCCACAACTTTGTCATCATAACACACTCACTCTTGTAATGGTTCAGTTGGGGTACACAGGTATTCAAGATTTTACATGAAACAAAGGTTTAAAGATTAATACCAATGGTTTCAAAAGGTTGTAGCCATGAAGGAACAAGCAAACTTGGGATATTTAGGAATAATTCATGGCTAAAAGAATGATCACTCACATTGATACATGTTGTACTAGAGATAAGTTGACACTACTAGATAGACAAATTATTGCTATGTCAACACAAGTCACTGTGGTGTCAACACAGTTCACTGTGTTGTTGACACAGTCCAGGGGTGTGTCGACACTATTGTTTTTTCCAGCAAACAGTCAGAACAAAGGAAGCTGTGGTGTCGACACAGACCGGGGTGGTGTCGACACTAGTTCTAGTTTCCAGCAAACAGTCAGAACAGTTCAGGAGTGGTGTCGACACAGTCCAGGGGTGGTGTCGACACTAGTGTTGTTTCCCAGCAACAGTCAAAACAGTTCAGGAGTGGTGTCGACACAGTCCAGGGGTGGTGTCAACACTAGTGCTATTTTCCAGCAAATAGTCAGAACAGTTCAGGAGTGGTGTCGACACAGTCCAGGGGTGGTGTTGACACTAGTGCTCTTTTCCAGCAAACAGTTAGGAAAAAAGAGAAGAGGAAGAAGAAGAAATTCCTCTACATGGGTGGTATGAAAAACTTATGAAAGGAAGATTTAAGTATATACAACCCTTCTACGAGATTTTTCCTTGCATCTAACAAGAATTTCTTCACAAGTATATTTTGGCTAAGACATGAGCATTAGATAAAGTATAGACACAATGGACAAAAAGACATATCTATTAATCTTTTCAGAACACAAATCAAGGTGTGGATATAGTATACACTCATACTTGGGGATTCTAACAAAGAAGGAAAGAGAATAGAGAAAATCCTACAATATGGACACTCAATTCCAGGAGTACTTAAGGATTCAAATTTGAAATTGGAAGATATACACCTTTAAACATTTGACAAACTCACTGCACTAAAGATGCTTGTGACTTCAAATAAGACTCCAGAACTAAGGATGGAAGAAGAAGAATAGGAGATGGATCCTACATGATAAACACCCAATTTCAGAAGCATTTAAGGAGTCAAATCCAAAGTCTAAGAGAATAACACTTAAACAGGAAGGAGCACACTATTCTAAAGATCTTTATGGCTCCAAAACAAGATTCTATAGCATGTATAAAAGACAGGAGTGAGAAAGGAGGGAATGAATCCTACATGACTTGAAGGATGAGCTTTTGCTGTAGGGGTCTCCCACTGGAGGAAGAACGATGATATCCGGGAACAACACAGCAGCTTCTCTCAGCTACGGCTTGTAGCACTTTCACCTGGAACAGGAGAAGCGGCAGCTCTCTTACAGCAACAATTTCTCCAAAGCAACCAGAGCTAAGGCAGCACTCACAACTGATGCTAGCAATTGCAACGGCAGTGGAGGAGAAGAAAAGCTCCCACGAAGGTGAGGGGAGGCTTTTATAAACCCTTCCTTCCCTTGCATGTCGGACACGCGGCCATGTAGGTGTCCACAGTAAAACCTCTTGGGTTTTACTGGGGACACGTTTTACATGCACCCATCATAGCCTAACACCTCAAATAACCATGTGTTATCCTAACATTTAGTGTGCTGGCTTTACCAGGGCCTTACACGCAGGCACCCAAGAAATTCCAGAAAATGCTTTACCGTAATTGATCCTTAAATCAGCAAGTCATTTGATCCTTATGTAAACCTATCCAAATAGTGTCTATTTGTCTTGAAATTTTAACCATAAGCTAATGTAATGGTTTTACAAATTATGGTGATTTTTATTTAATTTTTAGAATTTATTTTACACAGGGTGAAAAATCACCCGAAAAATAGTTGCGTCGACTTATCCTTAAAGTCCGTATGCCAAAAAATTCAGATATTTATATTTCTGAGATCTCCACATTTTTTTGGAAATTATGGTGTTCTCGGATTTTTTATTTCGTTGTCGTTTTCCGTGTCGCCTTATGGGAGCGCGCACATCTGTGTACGACACTGGGGTAACGTATGTTACCATTAATTAAACTCACATTCCAATTATTTCAATTTAATGACCATACTATGTATAATAAACACATTAATATATTTTCCTAACAAGTAAAATTTTCGGGCGTTACAGACAACATCATTGAAGATCCATCAGCAGGGGTAAGAACTAGAGGTAATGTTATTCCTTGTGATTATTTAGCATTTGTATCTCAAATAGAGCCAAATACAGTCAATGAAGCACTGTCTGATGAATCTTGGATTTTAGCCACGTAAGATGAACTTAATCAGTTCAGGAGAAATCAAGTTTGGTCCCTTGTTCCGAGACCATCAGATCATTCTGTGATTGGCACCAAATGGGTGTTCAGGAATAAATTGGATGAAGCTGGTGTTATCACTAGAAACAAGGCTAGACTAGTTGCTCAAGGCTATTCCTAAGAGGAAGGGATAGATTTCGATGAAACCTATGCACTAGTGGCTAGACTAGAGGCTATTAAATTTTACTTGCTTATGCATGTGCATTGGATTTAAAACTTTTTCAAATGAATGTAAAATCTGTATTTTTAAATGGTTATATAAAGGAGGAAGTCTATGTGGAATAGCCTCCTGGTTTTGATGATTTAGATTATCCAAATCATGTTTTCATATTACATAAAGTATTGTATGGATTAAAACAAGCACCTAGAGCATGGTATGAAAGACTTAGTGCATTCTTGCTAAATCATGGTTTTATTAAAGGTCAGGTAGATAGCATACTTTTCATTAAAACAAATGCCAAAAATATATTATTTGTTCAAATTTATGTAGATGATATTATTTTTGGATCAACTGATGAATCTTTGTGCAAGTATTTTGAGAAGCTCATGCAGGGAGAATTTGAGATGAGCATGATGGGAGAACTCAACTACTTCCTTAGATTACAAATAAAGCAAGGCAACGAAGGAACTCACATTTGTCAAGGAAAATACACCAAGGAACTTCTACAGAAATTTGGTTTTGAAAATGCCAAACCACTGTCAACTCCCATGAGCACATCTACCAGGTTAGACAGTGATCTAGAAGGTAAGAAAGTTGATCAAAAACATTATAGAGGTATGATTGGGTAATTACTTTATTTGACAGCTAGTAGGTCCGATATTTTTATTTAGTGTATGCATGCGTGCAAGATATCAATCTGATCCTAAGGAATCTCATTTAATATCTGTTGAAAGGATCTTTAGATATTTAGCTAAAACTCATGACCTAGGACTATGGTATCCTAAATCATGTGAAACTAGTTTAGTTGGATATTCTAATGTATACTATGTTGGATACAAAGTAGATAGAAAAAACACCAGTGATGGTTGTCAATTTCTTACAGGATGCTTGATTTCATAGTCTTTAAATAAGCAAAATTCAGTAGCACTATCAACAGCTGAAGCTGAATACGTAGTTGCTGGGAGCTACTGCACTCAACTCTTATGGATAAAGCAACAGCTTGATGACTATGGATTGCACATCAAGACCATCTCATTACTGTGCGACAACACAAGTGCGATAAATCTCACAAAAAATCTAGTTCAGCACTCCAGGACAAAACATATAGAGGTCAGATATCATTTAATTAGAGATCATGTGGCTAATGGTAATATAAATATTTCTTTTATAAATACTTAAATCAATTAGCAGATATCTTTACAAAAGCCTTACCTGAAGAAAGATTTACGTCTCTTAGAAAAGAATTAGGCATGTGAAATTTGTAACAGATATATCTGTACATAACTGAAATAATGAATTTCATAATAATATTTATCCTTCTCGCTGGATTTAAGTAAATCCTTTATTGCTTGCGTCATAAATTGCTATGGTGTTTCGGATCAATTCATTATTGTTTGTGTTATCCTCTCCTCTTTTGTCGCTATCCACCTTTATTGCTCTAGCATTTCAAAAAGCTACTTTATGTCCTGCCGTTAAGTCCGAAATCCTTGCCTCGTCGATTTCTTCTCTCTCTTATCTCCTTCGATTTGCTTGATTGTGAAACCCTCATCGACTCAAGAATCCCCTATATGCGATTTCTTACTCCTTTCACTGGCCGGCCGGCAAAGGAGATTTAGCTCCAAATAGGTTACCTTGCAAAAAAGACAACAAGCAAACAAGTGAAGTTTTTATTAGACGTGGGGTGCAGTAAAAAGCTCAAAGAAAATGAAGTAAAATGCATTAAATGGGCACTAACACACCTCGTGAGGGAGTGTTAAACCCCTAAAAAAAGGTGGGAAAGGAATAAAATGATGTGTTGTGTGAATAGTGTAGTGTGATGAATGCAAGTAAAGAAATAAAAGTGAAGGGAGAAGAGTGAAAATGGTGATGTGGGCCACTGTGGTTGTATTGGATGACATGGAAGAAGTGTTCCTCCCGCCTCGCTCCAATGCGTGTGAGAGGAACGTAGGCTCCGAACTCCACAAATTGAGCGTGTGGAATGGCTTGAAGTGAGGGGTGCTCCTCCTTGGTTCGCAGCTGAGACTCCAATCCGATAGGGCTTCGCCGTAGTGTGGGGGTGATGCTCAAAACAATGGCCTCGGGGTCTATTTATAGGGAAAATTACTTAAATCGCATCAAGTACAGTGGACGCCTATCTGATGAATCGTGTCCGACTTAAGCGCCGCGATTTCCAAGATTCACTTGCTCCGATTAAGCGTTGCCAAACATCGATTATAGCCTTCTTTAGAATCGCGGCACACATAATCGCGTCTGACATGTGTGCCGCATTTCTAAACCTTCTGATTTACACCGATTCTTTGCCAAATATCCAAAATGGAAACAATGAATCGCGTCTGCCAAAGCGGACGTGTATCTGAACAGAATCGTTCTTCTAAGGGAAATCGATCTTCTTCAAAGGAAGGTTAGAAACGCGTCTGACATAGTGCACGCAATTCTATTTACCAACAAAATCTTTCCAAAAATGATTTTGGAAATTGCCATAATTCAAAAATGGAAACTCTTAATTGCGGCGGCTATAGTGGACGCGAATCAAAATAGGGTAAGCGCCGGAAAAGGAAGTGTGATACGCATCAGCTTTACCCGCCGTGGATCAAACTCCTTGAAAGGCATCCACTGTATCAGACGTGAATCACTTAAGTTCAACAGTCCCCTTTGGACCCCTTAGAAAAATTCCTAAAAATCCAAAAAAAAATAGGAAAATCACTCAATAGGTTAATTGAAGAGTGCCACTTCGAAGCATTGCAATGTAACATGAAATTTGCTCGATCTGATGTCAAAATGGCGTGTCTACAGCTGCCTCGCCTTGGCGTCTGCTTTGCAAGGAAATGGAGCGAAGTGACACAAAATGAAAAGAATGGAATGACGTGAATGAAATGGAATGAAGCGGAGTGACTGAAAAGTAGACGCCAAGGTGTGATGAGACACGCCCTAACAACACATGACTAGAGTTGTTCGTCAGTTCAAGGTGAAGCAGTTTGTAGAAGATCTCAGGAGAAAACTCAAAGTCTGGAAGGAGAAGGAGTGCGCACGTGGGCACGGAAGGGAGAAAGATCAACTTCCAGTGTCGGGGAAGTATCTAAGGACACAATCCGTTAGGTTTCACCTTTGGGGGCGTCTGCCACTGCCTCTGGTGGATCTTAATGAAATAAGATGAATTGAAATATGAATCCAGACAATGAATTTCTCGAGGGATGATCTTCAAACAACAACACAATGAACTGAGTACTTGACTCGGAGTGGAATATTTCATGTTAATTGGAAATGAGGAAACAAATGGCTCTCTTCAGCTAAAAACGAGAGTGATCTTCCAGAATTGTACTCAAAATCCTATATGATGCATGCTGGGCTAAAAGAAAAGATTAAAACAAAAGAAAATATAAGATAATCAAGGATAATATTGTTACGATGCCGAAGTCAAGAAACCGGATGGAATCCGTCATCCTTCTACAATGCAACGGCCTATCCTCAAGTCATAAGAATCCTCTGGAATCATCATCAGTTTTGGCGGAGGAGGGGAACTCGAATTCCAGATTCATCAGAGCCTCAAGGTCCTTGATATGCTCTAATAGGGTATACCATATAGTAGAATGCAATATATACAATACCAGAGATGGCAATTATCGAGGATGATCATGAATTGTACAGCGAGAAATGGGTCAGTATCCTGCACTCACAGACTCATCAGCATTGACAAGCAACAAGTAATATAGCAACAATGTGAAAATAAAATTGCTTGTAAATCATGGCGGGAATGATGGACGTCGTTCACTTCCTGAATAGCGTCGACTTAGTCGGACGCGTTTTATCTTCACATGTCGCAATGGAAGTCGGATTTGAGTGCCTTGAATCGCGTCCACTACGTCGGATGCGATTTAGGCCTTCCATCCGAGCTGGATTTTTGTACCTATTTTCAATCTTTCCTCCCTTTGGGTGCTTGCCTCCGGGCTAATGCGAGCCAAGGGGTTATAAAACACCCCTCTTCATGCTCTCTTCAAGCATCTAAGCTCTCCAAAGTGCAGAATTCAAGTGGTTGGAGCAAGAGGAGAAAGAGAAGAAGGAGAAGAAGCTTTAAAGTATGGAGCATGGTGATGCTCCCTCCTCCAAGAGGCCAAGAGTGGAGGGATTTTAGAGGCTTAGCCAAGTGGAGGGACACATCTGCAAGTTGGTTCTGGCTAAATTGGTATGTGATTTTGATTTCTAGCAATGGTTTGATGTGTTCTTCATGTGTTCTTGACATGATGTGTTCATGATGTTCTTGCTCTTCTTGTTCTCTATTTCTCTCTTTTTTTCCTTTTCCTCTCTTCCTCTCTCCAATATCATGGCCGATCCATGTTCTCCAATGACCCATGTGCCATCCTCATGCACCATGCGCCCTTCTCTCATGGCCATTTCCACTTGTCCAATACTCCCATGCAACCATCACCATCCATGCACATACCTACCCATGCCACAGGACTATCCCCTGATCCCGGGCAACCGGCGCTACTTGTGTCTCCCATGGCTTCAAAAGCTTACCTCCACCATTAGCCTTGACATGAACAATATCCTTAAGCGGTAGGGAATCAACAACCTTGTCATCCATGCCAAGAGATACCACAAAATCCACCTAGATTGGGCAGCTTTGGGGGCATTAATTGAACTGTGGCATCCTCAAACCCATACCTTCCTCTTCAAAACTTTTGAGGCCACTATACTACTGGAAGAGGTTGAGATCTTGCTAGGTTTGAAGTGGTGAAGCAAGGCAAGGAGGATGAGATGGCGATTATGCCGAGAAGCTACACAAGCAAGGCTGTGCTGGAAGACTTCATGGATGCAAGGGCGGCCCAAGATCTCAGGACCGAGAAAGGAGTTAACTTGCAAAAGCTAGCGGCCTGGACAACGAAAGAAATACCCAAGGCGGAAGACAACGAGATGCTGAAGAAAGTGATGAGAGGGTTCGCCATCTGCGTGGCGGGTGCAATACTCTTCCCCTCAATTGACAACACCCTGGAGGAGGATCAGCTGAGCACGGTGTGCGGCATCTAGGAGGGCGAGAGATTGGGACTAGCGGTGCTAGCCTTCCTCTACAGTGGACTGACGGCAGCGAGCTTGGGTAGGGCTCCTTATGGTTCGATGCTATTACTTACTTGTTGGACTGACCTGCATTTTAAGTTTGATCTAAGCGACGAAGTCTCTAGCTCATCCCATATCTTCTCCAAGAGTCTGCTTCATCATTTGGACAACAAAGTTGGCTTAGAAGGGCGCATGGCTAACCGAGTGTCACAACTTAAGATGCGGGCTGATTGGCATGATCACTTCTGAAGCATGCCCAGGAACGCCTTTACTTGTACTCCAGCGCCTCTTCTTACCATGAACCTACGGACTCGGCTAGCACCCGGTATGGACCTGCGATTGATCGAAGCATCCGAGTTCGTGCTCTATAATCCACACCGCTGCCCTCCTCAGCTCGGACTTCCACGACACAACTTTGCAGGACCGTCTCACCTCTCACCAATCAAAAGGCGGGAAATCGGGACGAACAATGATGGCGAGGAGGCAGACCAATTAAAGCACTCTGGAAGGTCTGTTCCTACAGGAGGCCGGTCCCAAATGTGGAGGAGGTTGTAGATGATTGAATGAGTTATGTAAGAGAGCTCGGGAAACTCTGGCCCAAGGTGGCCGTTTGTAAGCGCCACAATTAATTCCTCAATAAAAATTTATATAGCATCCTTAACACGACCAAATTGCCCCTTTATATGTGATTGTATGATCCAAACACTTTGATTTTATCCTCAAATAATAGTCCTCGGGTGACCCTTTGAATCACGTCCACTACAGACACCGCAGATATCTTCTTTATCCGCGTCCAACATAGCTGCCGCCTTTCACTTTAAACGCGTCCTTTGTCCCCGACGCATTTCAATTGTACTTCAAATATTTGAAAATCCCGCGCCTTAAAGTCAGTGCCGGGGCAATGATGACTTCTGAATCGCGTCGACTACCCCCGACACAATTAACATAGGCGGTTAAAATTTGCGTCGGTTGTAGTGGATGCGATTTCTAATCTCGCCGGAGGCTACAAAATGCCCGAGGGCACCTCCTTTCTCCCCTTTTCGCCTCCTTCTCTCCCTCAAGCTTTTTCTTTCTCACCTTTACTCTCTAGCTCTCAGTTCTCTCACTCTCTTGCTCTCTCTAACCCCTCCCGACCGGAGATGAAGAAAGCAGTGACATCCAAGCGGCGACGAGGCAAGGCTTCGCCGGTGAGGGAGGAATCAATGACACCGGCCACGATGGAGACATCAGGAATGAGTGTGATGGTGGCCGAGCTCCTAGCGGCCGACGATGAACTCGCGGTGGTGATGGAGGAAGAACCGGCGCCGGCGACGGAAGAAGGTGGTGCGGCGGCGATGGAAGAGGAAGAGGAAGCGGCGGATGCAGGGGAAGAGGCGAGGAGATGGCGTCGCGGTCACCTAGGACGTGAAGCTCCCCCACGGCCGGACTTGGTAAGTTCCAAGACCCTACCCCCCCCCTGGTTTGAGGTGAAAGGAAGGTGGGAAGCGCCCTCGGCGCCAGAGAGGAAGACGGGTGAATCACGTCGACTCCAGGCGACACGGTTCACGTAGCTAAATCGCGGCGGCTTTCAAAATAAAACGCGGCCAACACAGCGGATGCGTTTCAAAATTGAACCGCGGCCACTGTGTTGGACGTGATTCAAAAAGCTGCCCGAGGAGGGGAAATTGTGCCTGATTTTGCACAATTATGGTCATTTTGAATGTGCTAACTTGTGTGTGTCTTGTGCAGGGCATAATGAAGCCAAGGACCCAGTGGCCTCTTGTCTTAGCAGCGTATTAGGGGCTCCCGGACTTCCAGAGAGAGAGAGAGTCTGGGAGATGGGGTTAGGCCCGATCTTGGAGATCGAGCCCTTTTATGTGGACAGCCCCCTGATACAGGCATTGAGAGAGAGATGGGACCGGGTCAACAGGGCATTCCTCTTTCCATGGGGCACATGGTGCCCAACCTAGAGGATGTTGCTAGGATTACGGGACTCCAGGTGGATGGGGAGGCAGTGATAGGGGTCATCTATGCTGACTATACGGAGTTCACAGAGGACCTGTTGGGGCTGGAGCCTAAGGGTGAGGACGATCTCGGCGACTAGAGGATGGTCGACCGAGTAGAGTTATTGGAGAGCCTGGGCCTTAGGGGGGTGAAGCAGAGGGGCGAGGAGACGCTGCAGGAGTTCGTGCAGCGTGCAGCGGGGCTGGCCAGGGCAGTGTACGGCCAGGACCCCGAGGACCAGGAGCAGGTGGACCGGGACCTTAGGAGGTTTCTGGTCTTTTTTTTAGGGAAGATGCTGCTGACGACCAAGGGGGACGGCATCCATTGCCGCTTCATGGAGATTCTAGAAGACCTGGAGAGGGTCGGTCAGTACGCATGGGGTGCGGCCTTTTTGGCGCACACCTTTGCAGACCTCTCCAGTGGCGTGGGGAGGAAGACGATGGTGGGCAGATTTGTGCCCTTTCTTCAGGTACGGTTCTTTGCCTTCGCACTTCTTTTCAATTCCTGCACTTAAATTTATTAGTTAAGCTAATCAGTGTGTGCATGTATGCAGTTGTGGAGCTACTACTACATCCTGCTAGGCAGGGTGACCGAGGTGCATGCCGACGCACTGCCCCTTGCACGGAGGTGGCTACCGGTCGTCTCCACAGTGCTATTCTCCATGCAGCTCGACGCCCTCCGTCGCGATATCCGGGACTTCCCGGCACTCCTGGTACGCATCTATTCAATTCATTTCCATGCATTTAACTGATATGTGACTGACTTACTTACTTATGCATGTGTGCAGGTGGTATGGCAGCCCTACGTGGGCATGGGTGATGATGGCCAGCCGTGGGTAGAGAGCGGCCATCCTCGGTTCGGGCGCAACCTTTGGGTCCACTGCCTGAACGAGATTGAGCCGCTGCGCTTCCGACTCGCCGCCCGCACCCTGGGGCTGCACCAGGGGTGGTACAATGAGACAGCGCCCAAGGGGATTGGGCGGAGGACGCGAGGGAAGGCTAAGCAGGTGGATTGGCACCTACGCTTCCCCGACCAGTTCGCCGACTGGCAGTGTGGCGGACATCTGGTGGAGTCGGACGTTGCCAACAGCCTCGCGTACCTCCAGCGGTTCCAAGAAGAGTACGGGGGCCGAGACTTCATGAGGCCAGTGAGGGTATGCACTTCTAACCTTGACTTCTTTGAATATGATATGCATGATGATCTAATAAATGCGTGCATATGCAGGACGCTCGGGACGGCCTCATCAACACATTGCAGGCCCAGTTGGCGAGCATTGAGGCCCAGTTGGCTGAGGCGTGGGAGGCACTGGATGCACTGGGAAGTTTAGGTGATCATACCTTTGCTCTTTTACCTTACCTTGATCTGACTCGGCTTCTAATTTATGCAGCACCTAGCGCAGACGACTGTGGAGCGCACCGACACAGCCGGTGCTTCCACGAGCAGGAGTGCTCCAGACCCAAAGGTATCCTCACTCCGGGAGCAGCTAGCGGCAGCAGTGGCCAGGGCGGCGGCGGCGGAGCGTGACCTCACTGCATGAGTAAGTAAACTAATTAAATAAACATGAGAATTGAATCACATTATACTTACTTGTGTCTACTTTGCTTGCAGTCGGACGAGCTTCAGAGTGCGCTCTCATAGGAGACACACGCTAGCGCTGAGATGACCGAGCTATCGTAGCAGCTGTCTGAGCTGCGGATTCAGGTCTCCCAGCAGGACTCGGACTTGCCCTGTGAGGCGGTGGAGCTACGTGTGACGCTTGCAGTGGAGAGCAGGGACCGTGAGCGGGAGCGTGCCCGGTGGGAGGCAGAGCGTGAGCAGATGCATAGCCGTTGGGAGCATGAGCGCAGCCACTGGGACCAGGAGCGGGAGCGGCTGACGCAGCAGGCCGTGGAGGCACGTACGAGCCTGGGCGTCTCCGAGCGCCTGCTGAGAGAGGCGGAGGACCAGTACCGACGTGGGCGTGAGCGCGCCGTGCGGGAGGGGGAGCCAGTGCCTACTCCGAGAGCTATATAGTGACGTCTTCTCAGTACCAGAGGAACGTCGAGGAGGGATGCGCCGCCCAGGGCTCTATCGGTTCTCATGCCTCCATGAGGCCTCCAGCTCCGCGTTCGATAGCCGACCCTGGAGAGGCCGAGAGACAGCATCGACCAGCAGAGAGCGGTGGCGAGAGCTAGGCCACCTATCATGTACTTCCTTTTCCTTCTTTTTGTTGATGTTGTGTACGCAGTGGGGTACTTCATGATGTACTTGGGGTTGGCCCCCCTTTTGGCCGTGATATATGACATATGCATGTTTGCCTTTCTTCTTTCCGTGCCTAAAAAACATCTGAACAAACAAGTTAAATGTCTATCCCGGCTCAACCCCCTGCTCATTAGGCGGATGAGGCTTCATGATCTTGTCAAGGGGCTGAGCCTTTTATTAAATAAGGCGGAAAATAAGAGATGACACAATTAAAGTGCAACATGCAAGCAAGCAGATGCTAGCACGAAAATTAAAAGATGAACACACACTCAATGCATTCAAGCAATGAAATTTTTTTTATTTTGAGACATTCAAATTTTTTTTTAGTTTCGGCATATGTGATTTTTTTTGTTTTGAAAATATTCAATTTTTTTCAGATTTTGGAGTATTCATTTTTTTTGGATTTTGAAATGTTCTATTTTTTTAGAATATTCAATTTTTTTGGATTTTGGAATATTCGAATTTTTTTATTTTTGAGTATTCAATTTTTTTTATTTTGAAATGTTTTTTTTTTTGGATTTTGAAATGGGGGCCGCAACCCGGCATAGTCCCTTCTAAAAAGATGCACGAAACGAACGGGATCCACCCTAATTGGAAAAGCATGGTGTTTGGATCCTTCAATTACTCGGCCATCATTGAGAATTCATTAACAAGTCTTGGGTGTGCCAGACTGAGGTTGGACGTGCTTGAGTGGTGCCTTCACCCGAGGTGGTTTTCAGCGACGTCCTCTTTAGTTGATCGTTGCCTTGCCTTGACCCTAAGACATACCCGTAGGGAAGAAGGGAAGAAGTGTTTAGGAAGTCTGCCAATAGTCTGGGCGACTGGGGAGACGCCCGTTCCTCTACCCTTACACTTAGCGAGGTTCGGTTCTTTTTGGCTTGTGGGGTTTTGGCACGCTTACGACCAGGTCCATTTGGATCTCTGCGGGGACTTTGCCACTCTTGACGTGCTTTTATGCATTTGATTTGCCTGGTTTTGGCTCTTTTGATTTGGATTTGCATTGACTTTTCTTTTTTCCCCTTATTATGCCTTAACCTACACCCGCTTGAGCTTCGGGCAGATTCAAAGGTCGATCCCTTAGGTTTCCCTTTTTATTGGTGGACCGAGTAGGAAAGAGACGGGTAATGTTCTAGACTCTTATTTTGGCATTGATTTTCCTTAGATTTCGTGCCTCTCACTTCCCAGGGGTGGGCGTGTAAGTGTGTGGGTGTCGGCGCCTCAGGCTAACTCACCCAGAATAGGAAATGAATTAAAAATGATAGCTTTTCATTTTAGGGACCGTGCACCACGCAAATCCAAACACCTAACTAGGGGTAATACTTTTTGAGATGTAGCCCATTTCAAGGGTGAGAGAGCTTCTCACCCTCTGTGTTCACTAGCCTGTACGCGTTGCCTGGATATGCTTCTTTAACTATGTACGGCCTTCCCAGTTTGGTTGGAGTTTAGAATGGGGACCACCAGGTTTTACAAAGATTCTTTTTACTACCATTTCACCGACTTTGAATTTTCTCTCAATAACTTTCTTTTGGTGAAAACGAGTGAGCCTATTTTGATAAGCTCTCGTGTGTTCTACGGCGACCAGACGCTTCTCATCTAGGAGTTCCAGTTGTGCTAAGAGCGATTCACGTCGCTCGTCGATTGACAAGTCCTTGTCAAGCTGGATCCTTAATGAGGGAATAAGAATCTCATATGGTACTACAGCCTCCATTCCATAAGTGAGGGCGAACGGTGTCTGCCCCGTGGGAGTACGGATTGAAGTGCGGTAGGCCCATAGAGCTTCTACGAGCTTCTCTGGCCAATCCGAGAATTTGTTAGCCTCATAGGTTTTCTTAACAATTTTGATTAGAGTTTTGTTTGTGGCCTCTGTTTAGCCGTTGCCTTGTGGATAATATGGTGATGAATGATGCAATGTAATTTTATACTTGTTGCAGAGGTCACGCAGTTCTTGAGAGATAAATTGAGGTCCATTATCGATGATGATGGTGCTTGGAATGCCAAATCTGGTGATGAAGTTCCTTATGATGAACTTGCAGACGATTGTTACCTTGATTTCCGCATATGCTTTGGCTTCCGCCCACTTGGTGAAATACTCCGTTGCAGTGAGGATGTATGACTTGGTTTTGTTCTGGGAGTTGGGATCACCAAGGGGACCAATGATGTCGAAAGCCCACATAGAGAAAGGCCATGGGGAGGATATTGGGTGGAGTGTAGAGGATGGAGAGTGGATTTTGTCGGCGTGCAGTTGGCACTTGACACACTGATGGACAAAGATAGAGCAGTCCTCCTCTAGAGTAGGCCACTAAAAGCCTTGCCTAAGGACCTTCTTGGCAAGCATTTGGCTATTCACATGGCCACCACACACACACGAATGAGCCTCCTCAACAACCTTCCATACTTCATCATCGTCCAGACATCTGAATAATACTCCAGTGAGTCCCCTTCTATAGAGTGTATTTCCAACTAGGGTGTACTTTTGGGACAATCTCCTTATGGCTTTCTTCTCATCAGCTGTGGCTTCCCTAGGGTACGATTGATTCTTGCAATACCTAGCTATCTCATAAAACCACGGCTTCTCCTCGTCCTCCAATTCCTCTTCTAGCTCCATTAACATGATCTCAGTTTTGCTCTTCCTTTCTGCATTTCTCAATAACTCATCCTTATAGGGTGTTTGGGAGCAATTTAAAAAAAAAACTATTTCTACTAAAAAAATTATGTTGTGTTCATTTTTAACTTTAAATTTAAAATTATGAAATGTGATGTTATTTGTTTGGTAAAATTTTCAAAATTTTTAAAATTTATATTGATGTGTTTGGGATACAGGGCAGGTGGGGGGTGTTCGCCGAGGGGCCGCCGAGGCGGGGGAGGGGGCGGAGGGGAGGGGGGGCTGTGGGCGGGCCAGGGAGGGGGGGAGGGTGCAGGGAGGAGGGCGGGCGGGCGGCGGCGGGGGGGCTGGGGGCCGGGGAGGAGGGGCCAGGGCGTAGGGAGGAGGGCGGGCGGCGGTGGGGAGCATAGGGCGCAGGCGGGCGGGTGGGGAGGCGGGTGGGTTCCGAGGCAGGGGGTGGGGTGGGGTTGGGGGCCGGGGAGGATGGGGGAGGCCACAGGGAGGAGGGCGGTGCAGGGGATGCCGACAGGGGGGCACGGGCAGAAGAGTTTTTAAAAAAAAACTGGTCAAGAGTTGTTTTTTCTAGAGAGTTTTAAATAGGTGAAATTTTTCCCCTAAAAAATTATCTTACCAAACATGTGTTAATGAACATCTTCTCTTTTTTTTTTAATTTTAGAGAAAAAAGAGGTAAAAAACTGCAACCAAACACCCTATTAACTGAGAGGAAGGTAGGATCTAGAATGACGGCAACTTGGCGGCGCTCAATCTGAATGCTGTCAAAATCCCCGAGATAATTCATATTCATGGTTGCGCCAATGGTGGAAAGAGCGTCTGCTAGAAGATTCTGATGATGAGGGATGTGGACAAAGATAAGTTTGGAGAATAGCTTGGCATAAGCTGAGACAAGTTCTTGGTATGGCTTGAGCTTAGGATCCCGGGTGTGATATTTAGTGAGCACTTGGCGCAAGACCAGTTGACCATCACCTACAATCCGCATATGGGTGACACCGTAGAAATGGGCATACTCAAGACCCGCTAACAAAGCTTCATATTCAGCTATGTTGTTGGTGGCAGGAAAATCCAGTTTATAGGCCCGTGGGAAGGTGACACCCTCAGGTGATAGTAGAGCAATCCCGATACCCTTTCCTTGAGAATTCAGAGCTCCATCAAAATACAGTGTCCACATAGGATCAGATTGGCTAAGGGACATTAATTCCTCATCTGGAAACTCTGATTGAACAGGATCAATCGTGGAATAGGGTGATGAGCGAGATGTTCTGCTATGGCATAGCCTTTGATAGATTTCTGCTGGATGTAGGTGATTTCGAACTGGGAAGGAAGCTTTGCCAACGTGCTAGCTTATTAGTAAGGACAGATTTTTCGAGGAGGAATTTGATAGGATTCATGTGGGCTATGAGATGGACCTCGTGAGCAG
Organism: Colocasia esculenta; assembly: GCA_014218235.1. Lineage (NCBI taxonomy): Eukaryota > Viridiplantae > Streptophyta > Magnoliopsida > Alismatales > Araceae > Colocasia > Colocasia esculenta. The sequence goes on along the minus strand of CM024760.1, from coordinate 48,260,187 downwards.
GAAAGTAGTGCTTCAATTTCTGCACTACCCATACGAGCGCGGCACATGTCTTCTCCATTGCGGTGTACCTCTGCTCGCAGGGGTTGAGAAGTTTAGACAAGTAGTATGCTACCCTTTCTTTGCCTTCTTCATCCACTTGTGCAAGGACAGCTCCTACCGAGTCTTCCAAGACAGATACATAGAGAATAAGAGGTTTGCATGGAGTCGGCGGCCTCAGGATAGGGGGATTAGCTAGGTATTCCTTAAGTCCGTCAAAAGCCGCCTGACACTTCTCATCCCACTTGAATTCGACTCCCAGCTTGGTGAGGTCGTAGAAGGGTCTACACCTCTGCGAATGTTTGGAGACGAACCGGCGAATAAATTGTAGCCTCCCAATTAATCCTCGAACTTCCTTCAAATTCTTGGGAGGGGGCATTGCTCTTATCGCCTTCGCCTTATTGGGATCTATTTCTATACCCCTCTTGCTCACAATGAAACCTAGAAGCTTGCCCGATGAGACACAAAATACACACTTCTTGGGGTTCATTTTTAATTGGTATTCTCTTGACCTCTGCAAGACCATAGTTAGAACCCTAGGATACTCAGCCATAGTCTTTGACTTCACCACCAGGTCGTCCACATACACCTCAATGAAAATATGGATCATGTCATGAAAGATAGCCATCATAGCCCTTTGGTAAGTAGCTCCAGCATTCTTAAGTCCAAACGGCATGACCACATAGCAATAAGTGCCCCAAGGTGTAGTGAACGAGGTCTTCTCCTGGTCTTCCTCAGCTAGCTTGATTTGATTGTACCCTGAGAAGCCATCCATAAAGGAGAGGGTTTCAAACCCAGCTGTATTATCTATGAGCACGTCAAGGTAAGGCAATGGGAAATCATCTTTTGGACACGCCCGGTTGAGGTCCCGGAAATCGATACATATTCTGACTCTCCCATCCTTTTTCATAACCGGGACAATATTTGCCACCCAATTTGGATATAATACGACTCTAATAAATCTAGCTTTGTGGAGCTTATCAACTTCATTCTTCATTTTCAAAGCCATCTGGGGGTGGAAACGCCTCAACCGCTGCTTAATGGCAATGGACCCCGGCTTAAGTGTAAGACGGTGTTCAACTAGCACGGTGTCCAAGCCAGGCATATCTTCGTAGCTCCATGCGAACGTGTCCTTGTACTCCTTGAGAACCTCGATGATTGCCTCCTCTTCAGCTAGTGACAAGTTACTGCTTATAAGGACAGTCCTAGGGTTTTCCTCGATTCCCAAATTGATTTCCTTGGTGACTTCCTCTACGGCAGCTGACGTCTCGTCAAATCTTTTCAATCCACTTGCGAACACGTCAGCCTCGTCCTAAAACTCTTCATCACCTTCCTCAATTGGGTCGTCATCATCCATGATCTCATGGACTCTGAACCCGTCATCAATCAAGCACAGCGACTGCTCATATTCTATTTCTGGCAAGTGCAAAGGCTCCTCTATAAATTCGGGGATTTCTAGACATGCCTTGCATCTACGGGCTAGATCAGAGAGGAATCGGTGTGGAACCCTCCTACCCTTGAATTTCTTCTCGGATACTACCCCTAGCTTATACTACCCTGGCCTAGACTCTCACTACAGTTACTAGAATCTACAGTAGGGGGTGGAGGAGTAGGAAAAGCAGTAAAAGAATCCCGCGTGGGGGAAGATGGAGAGGAAGTGAAAGAAGTAAAAGAACTTCCCAGTGTGGTGGAAGGAGGAGGAGGAGGGAAAGCAGTAAAAATCCCCTGCGTGGATGGGAGTGGAGGGACACAAGAGGGCCGGTCATGGGACCGAAGAGAGGTGGCCCGCAGGTCGGGGCACACTCAGGGTGAGGAAAGAAGTCTCCTCGATGGAGACGACAGAATCAGCCATTACGGGGCCCCCTCGGTGCTTAGCATGCACAGAGGGAGAGGGAGAGGTGAGATCGCCAATCCAGACAAGTGAGAGACAAGCGCAAGCTCAAGAGAAGAGAGATCGGAGTGAGGGAGTGGGAGGGTGAGTGCATGTTCGTGAGAGTGAAGGGAGATTGCCAAGTGGGGAGTCGGTGCCCAAGGGATGCTCAGAGAAAGAAACAAGGGCCATGCAGTGGCCTGCCAGAGGGAAGGCGCGATGCCTAGAGAAGAGAGAAAGGTGTGCGTGTTGCCCGAGGAGAAGAGGAGAGTAGGCATGTTGCCTAGTGGGGGAGGGAGGTCGGGCGCGTTGCCCTGAGAAGAAAGGGGAGTAGGCGCATTGCCTGGTGAGAGAGGGAGGTCAGGCACGTTGCTCGAGGAAGAGAGGGGAGTAGGTGCATTGCCTAGAGAAAGGGGGAGAGCGGGCGCATTGTCCAGAGAAGAGAGAGGAGTAGGCACGTTGCCTGGAGAAAGGGAGGAAGTGGGCGCGTTGCCCGGAGAGGAAACTAAAGTGGTCACGGTGCCCAAAGGGGAAAGGGAAGTGGGCGCGATGCCCAGAAAAGAGAGGCCCGCCCTGAGCCTGGTTGTTGTTGTGGCTTCTTCAACTTGTGTGCTCGATTTTGTTTTGACTGCCTGCTGCCTGCTGGTGGCTACTACTAGTTGCTCGGTGTCTATCGTCGTGAAGAGTTGGCCCAGGGATGCAGCGACATCACTCATGTCAAACCATCGGCTCCATTCTGGCTCGTACTCAACCCGCTTCACCTGTTTGGGTGCCCTGTGACTGTCTACAACTCTATATGTGGCTAAGGGTGAACGACAAACAGGTTCAGCAGTAATGGTGGACGTCTATTCACTTCCTGGTTGTAGCGGTCCTCTCTTGAAATGTTCGTACAGGGTCCATATGAGTGGCTGCCCTGGTTGGTGCTTTGCCCAGCTTGGCCTGTACCCCAATCCTGCCTTGGGTCTCATCTTGTCGTCTTTCACGACCTCTGTCCTGCCTGCAGCTGTGCTCCTAGCCCTTTGCCTAGCTGGTACCCCATCCGCATCATAATGTGATGAAGCGCGCGGTATTGTTGACTGTGCCCTTTCGTTGTTCAAAGTTCCTCGCACAGATCAAAATGCTCGCCTTCTGTAAACTGTCTCACAAAATTAAAATAACAAAGATGAACTAGCATGGTGGTGAGAACATGTCATTTCCACAGGGAGGCTGAATAGAACTTGATTTAAACTACTTTAACTTGAAATCATTCTAACGACAATGCATTAAAAGTGAATGTGTAAACAACACCGATCAAATCCCACACAATCTTGACAGATCAAACTTAATGAAAGAACACCGTGGAATTGAAATGAAAAGAAACTTGGTATCATTGTACCCTCACAACTCGAGGGATCAAACAAATCGAGAGAGATCTAACTAGGCACAAACGGATACACCTCTAAATCTGAATTGCTTCGAAAAGATGATGGAACATGAATTCGCAAAGAACATTCCAAACCACTGTACCCTCATAGCTCGAGGGATGAAGAACAAATAAGAAATAAGATGCAATCAGCTTCAGAACAGTGAGGAGGAATGCATTGGATCTCGTCTTCCTCACAGTCTAGTGACTTAGTAAGAAAATAGCAACAAAAATATAAACTGCAATGCTAAACTCAAAATCTGTCCACAGGGAGGATTAAGCACACCAACGAAATAAAATAAAAAAATTAAAAGCACTAAAATCAGAAGAGGGGCCGAGCTCCTTAATCTATCAAATTTTGAATGATCACTGCTACTTCCAGAAGTGTTCTGGACGCCACCGAGTGAAGTTATAGGAGGAAACCACTGCCGTGACAAGTATTACGGTTGAAGAAAATTTAACTTCGTGCTCCCACTTCTGTTCCTGCACGGACTAGAGAACAACTATAGAGATGAACCAGAACCCACAGCTACCTCTCATAAATGCCAACAAGATCACCGATGAGCAACCAGAAAATCCTAATCCATACGATAACAACCAGAAAACCCCAAAACCATAGTTCAGTTCTTCTCTCACAAGGGGAGGCAGGGATAGAGGCCGAAATGGCACTAGTTCCTAAAAAAAAAAAAAAAACTTCAACTCCGCCCAAACCACCGACTCCCTCCAGACACAGCCACAACAACGAAGAAGAAAATCCCAAGAAAATTATAAAACCGATCTCCCCTCTCTCAGAAATCTCTCACAGCAAGAACAGGAGATTGGAAGAAAGAAGCATTCGAATATCTGATATAAGAAGAAATGAAATAACAATTTTGCACTGGATCAAGCCATGTAAACATAGAAGAAAAGGGACAAGCAATTGCACAAATGGAAATGGACAAAACAAGCTCCAATGGATCGAACTCTCAACACATTGCACATGAGGAAGTAGAGAACTATCAAATTCAAAAAGAAATTATACAGAACAAACTAAAGAAAATTGTTGAACTTAGAAGATTGCTTAGAAAGAAAGAACTGTCTGCTATCTACACAGATGTTAAGGGAAAGAAGGTACAAAGACAAATGCCAAATAAACTCCCTCTCCTGCTCTGATCTCCGAAGAACAGAAAAGAACAGGAACAACGAAAATCCCCAAGTGCCATATTGGCGAATCACCAAATCTCTAACCCCTACTCTGATCTCCTAAGAACTGGAAGAATAGGAAATACAGGAAAATAAACTAAAAATTCTTTAAAAAAATTCTAACTAGGGAACCCCTGGTGAAGAGGACTCTGGGGTCCTTTTATAGGCCTCAAGGCCCTCTGCACAGCTTCTTCCCGCTTCATGGATGCCGCCTCAGCTCTGCACCCGGATCGCCACGCTAGCCTCATCTGGCCAGATCCACAGTGCACCGCCTCCATCACGCCCAGGAGACCACCACGCCAGCATCTGCCTCATCTGCTCTGCCCCAGCTCAGTAGGCCGCCACCACCTCAGCATCGTGCCCAGCCTCCATCGCACCGCAACCCTGAACTGGCTGCCATCGCACTGCTACAGCGCACCGCTCGCACGAACCCGGTACCTCAGCACGCCAGCTGCATGCCCGGGCGCCACCTGAGCTGCTCTGCACGGGCGCTTCCAGCCCAGCAGATCCGCCACGCACAGCTGCTACAACCCCATCGCGGCCCGCCTGCGCCAGCGCCAGGATCCGACCAAGCCCCGTACGCCCCGGCTGTACCCAATCGCACAGCCCAGCTCGGCTGGCCGCCGCGCCCCAAGCCCTGGCTGCACCCAGCTCCAGCCTGCGCACGGGCCACACATGCTCCAGCGCTTCGCCCCCTTCCTGCTTCGCACGGGTGCAAGCCCTGGCTGCCATCTGCTGCTCTCCATCTGCTTGGCCCAGCCCCGCGCGCAGCACCCCTAAATCTCCAGCACACCTGGCCGCTTCCGCCTTGCAAGCCCCTCCCGTGCATAGCAGCGCCGCAGTAGCCCTCCATCTGGTCGCCCGGCCGCTGCACCATGGCCCTGGCCGCATGGCCATCTTCTGCTCATCACCCATCCGCATCTAGCAGCCGCCCAGCTCACCATCTGCACGGCCTCCACACCATCCGCCTCCGGAGCTCCATCGCCAGAGGTCTTCCAGCAGCTTCTGCTGGAGAATAAAAATTTTAACCGGATTAGATGGGGTTGGGTTGGGTAAAAGGTCATTAAAATATTGAAATTGGGAGGGTTATGTGTCATGAGCCGGTGAGATGAAAGAAATGGTAAAATAAATTTTAGGGGGGATATGTGGCATAATGGTGGTGGTAGGGTAAAAATATTTATTTAATGGGATTGAGTGAGATATTTATAAATTTTGTTTATTAACAAATCAAAATCTATTTAAAAGAATATTTACAAAAATAGTATTTTAACAAAATTTATTTACAAAATATCTTTTATTTTTCAAAGTGAACCTAATTAGTCAATCTATGACTTATTGAATGAAAAATCTAATCATGTGTATTCTAACCTAATATGTTCAAAAACTTATTTATGGGTGAAATGAAAATTAAAATCAAACTGCACATTATTTACCGACAAAAGATGTCTAAAACCAACTATATGTTTGAAATTTAACACGAAAAATTGTGTTGTTATCACCAGCCCTTCTTGGTGATGATCTTGCTCCTCTCAGCAGCATTAACAGATGACCTGATCAGGCCTGGATACATGCTTTGTGTGTTTAGTACAGACATCAGTGGCTGATTGCTTGACCAGATGGAAGGGACCGAATTATCAATCATGGCGTCCACTTCCACAATAGCAGGCTTGCTGACAACCTTGACGACTCGCCCCTTGTAAGGAAATTTTAGGCATTGATGGACAGTTGATATAACGGCGCCAAGTGCGTGAATGAAAGGCCTACACAGAATCATACAAAAGCTCGGTCCATGTCTAGAATGTGGAAATCCATTTCCGTGACTGACGGACCTAATCCTACCTTCAAAGGAACGACCCCTTTTGGCGGCCTACTAGTGTTATCGTAAGCCATGACAGTAATAGCAGAGGGTCAGACCGACTGTAAGGCTACCCCACATAAATTTAATGTGTCCAAGGACACAACATTGATTGACGCTCTGGAGTCCACTAATCATTGAGACACGCGGACCCGATTGATGTTGACCGTCAAGCATAGGGTGTACTGCTGAGACTCCGCAAGTGCTAACTCATCTTCATGAAACTCAATGGACGGATGTGAGCTCCTGGGAGTCAAGACTGCACTGATCTGGTTCACTGGCAGATCTTCATTCACCATAACCTTTTGCAGATAATGCAGGAGGGCTTCTTGGTGCACCACTGACCTCTTGATCAGCTCTAGAATGGATATCCTGGCCGGAGTCTTGTCCAGGTGCTTTAGCAGATCATACTGAGTCCCTGGTATGGACTCCTCTACTGGTGTTTCCTCTTCTTGAGGCACTGATACCTGTTCCTGCTGCTGGGGGAAGATTCTATTGAACATGCGCCCACTCCGGAGCACCATTGTTTCTTCTAAACTTTCTCCCGCTGTAGTTGCCGCGGCCAGTGGAACGGAAGATGGAGAAGAGGTGGAAGGCTGGTGGGTGAACAATTGGTGTGGCTGTTGGATACTTGCCGCACTCGGGGGTGGAGTGGAGGTATAGAGAAAGGGGGCTTGGTGACTGGGGGTAATGAGGGGTGCAGTTGATGGCGTGCGGAGGAGAGGTGGGTTGGATGACGGTGGTTGCGGGGAAGCGGTGGTAGGAGATGGGCGGTTTGGTTATGGCAGTATGGTGGAGGGTTGCGTAGGAAGGGGCTTGTGTGTTGGGAGGTGGTGGCGTTGTGGTGATGGGGGGTTGGTGGATGAGTGGCGGGTTAGATGGTGTGAGATGATGGGTAGGGATGCGTAGAAAGGAGGGTAGTGGGTTGGCAGGGGTAGGTGTACGGATAAAGGGGGGTAAGGTGAAAGAGGATTGGGAGGTGGATGCGGCGGATACTTCCATCGGCCGGCCGGGTGTTCTTTCACTACTGGGAGACGCCGTGAAGGCGTTCACTTGTTGATTTGGAGCTTGATGCTCTGGGAGAGGGTTCTAGACGATGCCCATATTGGGCTACTACTGGGGTGCCTGAGGCTGTTGTTGATGTTGTTGTTGTTGTTGCTGTTGCTGCTCGTCCTACCTGGGTGGCCTCCTCACTTTCATCTCTGCTATGTATTTTCTCATTTCTTCCCAGTCTATGCCTCCATTGTCGTTCAGGTCATAGATATAATCCTTGAAGTGGAAACATGCCTCCAAGGTGTGGCCCGGTCCTCAGTGGAATGCACAATAGCGGGAGGTATCAACGTTGAAAGGCCATTGTAGCCTTTCCTTTGGCAAGGTGAGTGCGCCGGCGGCCATGAGGGCATTAAAGATGTCTAGTAGGGTCTCCGGCAATGGGGGGTAATGGGTTCTCCTTGGGCCAGGGGGGACGTCTGGGTTGTTAAGGCTCATAGGTGTTTGGAGGAGGGACCTGATTGTATTGGGGAGGAGGAGGAGGCGGTTGCTGTTGTTGGTACTGAGGAGAGGCAGCTTGGCGGTACTAGGGTTGCTGAGGTAGGTGATACTGTGGAGGTTGGAGTTACTGATAATATTGGTTGGTGGGAGGCTATTGGTACTGGGCTGCTGGGATTGCTCAGGCTGTTGAGGATGTTGGGGCTGCTGAGGTGGTGCCCTGAACATTGGAGGGTTGTTCGTCTTGGAGGTCGGCTGTTGGGGCTGTTGGGATTTGGTGGTGTTGTTGGGACAATAGGTGGAAGGACTAGGGTTGCCCATAGCACTCACCTACTCATTTTGCATAACCCCCTCGGTTGTAGGACCGCCAGTAGGGGGAGCACCATTGTTCTTCTTGAAGGTCCGGGCCTTCGGCTCAAACATGGCCATGATAGGAGAGTCCTTCAATTGGGTCTGGATATATCGGGCTCTCTCATACAACTCCTCCATAGTAGTCAACTTGTTCATAGCCAAAATGTGCCTGAACTGTGGCATGGCATTCACCGTAATCATCTTCACTTGCTCAGATTCGGATAGTGGGTCTCTCAACCGCTCAGCCAATGCCCTCCATCTATCGGCATAATGCATGAAGTCCTCATCTATCTTCATCCTCTCAGCCATAAGATCAGTAATGGATAAGGCTGGACCAACCCTGTCTCTGTACCTTTGCAAAAACTTCTTCTGTACCACCTTGAAATCTTCAGTGTCCGAGGGCTCCAAAGAATAGAACCACTCGAGGGCGGGCCTGTCCAAAGACCGGCGGAAAAGGAAAGCAAGGGCACGGCTATCATTCTGCCAAAATGAGGATTCGTACATGAATTCCTTGATATGTATAAATGGATTTCCGATGCCGTTGTAACGGCGGTAGACTAGCAATTCAAAAGGGGGGAGGTGGAAAACTGGCATGGAAGGGAGAGCCAGTTCAAATGAATCTTTGGGTGCAGACACCCTTTTCAAGTCATGTTCCAAATGACTCACCTTCGCCAGGAGGGCTTGGGTGAGTTGATCGAAAGACGGTTTGCGGGGTACCCTAGAAGAAAGGTGGTGGGGTACGCTCACCTGGGTAGAATAATGAAGGGGATGGGCGCCAGCAGGCACGGAAGTATGGGCCGGGGCCTGAGGGAGGTACGTGATGATCAGTTTATCCCCATGTAACTTAAATTAATTACATATCTATTTTGGTGATTAACAAAACAATGATAAATGTTTAATCTAACAATTTATTATGAGATTTTAAGCACAGGAAATAAACCAAGGGTAAACAAGCAAATCAACTATGATGTAAGTATTCATCACTCTACAACAATGTAAGTTTGAAGCATTATATCTGTCTAATTTCATAACGATTTCTATGAAGATATAACGATTTCCTTACATTCATAAAGATTTCATATTCGATAAGTGATCGCAACGATTTGCCCTCACAACGATTCGATAAGTGATCGCAACGATTTGCCCTCACAACGATTCGATAAGTGATCGCAACGATTTGCCCTCACAACGATTCGATAAGTGATCACAACGATTTGCCCTCACAACGATTAGATAAGTGATCGCAACGATTTGCCCTCACAACGATTCGATAAGTGATCGCAACAATTTTCCCTCACAACGATTCGATAAGTGATCATAACGATTTGCTCTCGTAACGATTTGCTCTCGTAACGATTTGCTCTCGTAACGATTTCTTTAGTAATCATAACGATTTGCTCTCGTAACAATTTCTTTAGTAATCATAACGATTTGCTCTCATAACGATTTCTTTAGTAATCATAACGATTTGCTCTCGTAATGATTTCTTTAGTAATCATAACGATTTGCTCTCATAACGATTTCTTTAGTAATCATAACAATTTGCTCTCATAACGATTTCTTTAGTAATCATAACGATTTGCTCTCGTAACGATTTCTTTAGTAATCATGATGATTTGCTCTCATAACGATTTCTTTAGTGATCATAACGATTTGGTCTCACATCGATTTTCTAAGTAAGAATAATGATTTGATCTCTGTAACGATTCGATAAGTTACATATCGACTCTGTCACTGTAACGATTCATTAAGTTACATAACGACTTGATTGCTGTAACGATTCGATACAGCAAATAACGATTCGTTCACATTGTCTTTAACAACTTGACTATAACGACTCGTGCATAACGATTTCATAAGTCATGCATATAACGATTTCGTGGAAAATAACGATTTGCCTTTCGAGCTGATTTTTGAATTTATTGAAAAGTCAAAGTCTTCTCGTATATCTTTTTGACATCAATGCATTTATTATGATAGTACGTATCACTGCATGCATGCAGACGATATCTTCTATTCTCCTGCTTATTCGGTAGATATCTTTTTAGAAGAACAGAATGAAACTTCTATTTGTGTATAAAATCAATCTAACGTTGACTGACAAGAGACAGCTTAGCTGTCTATTGTTTGAGCTCGTAATGCGTGCAGGTCACTGACAGCACTCGTCATACAATGTTGGATAAAATAGAAGCCAAAGGATATTACAGAAGATCTTCTCTCTTTACGTGCATGAAAAGATAAAAGATTGTTGACTGGAAGCTTCCAAGGGTTAAGCAGTCTAACGTACACTTATGCATAGAGACAACGGACACTCCAACGTTCGAATTTCAAACGTTGATATATATATATAGAGAAGAATGAAGTTCGACAATCGGAGATGGTTAGGGAATAATAAGCTACAATGCCTTCAACCTTCTACAAGCCATTCTTAGAGCCAAGCACAAACTCTCATTAGTTTTAGCTCTTGCTCTCGGTGCTAAGTTCACATCTGTGTGGGAGCCTTTCGGTCTGAGAAGAGTCCTTGATTGTAGATCTCTTCTTCTTCTCAGTCCTTGCTTCAGATCAAGCAGTGTTCTATAAGCTTGATCTAGGGGCATCATCTCTTTGATCACTATTTCTTGAGTTGTTCCCTTCTGTTGTGAAGGAAGACCTGGTGGGATCTAGGGTGTGTCTTTTCCTTCGTGTTGAAGGAGGGCATGGTGTGGTATCCAGGGGGTTGTAATTCCCTTCGGGTTGAAGGAAGACCAGCTACGCCTGGGTGTAAGGGTCCTTAAGGGGGACTGTACCCTTGGTAGTGAAATCCTGAGATTTTACTTAGGTACTGGACGTAGGACTCCTAAGGAGAGGAGATCCGAACCAGGATAATTCCTTGTGTTGTGTGATTGTTGTTTATCTTCACTATCACTAACATCCATCGAAGTGTATTTTGTGTGAACATTTTTGTGTATAGGGTTAGTAGACGAAGTTTTAAAGCCCCATTCACCCCCCCTCTGGGCTTGCTAACTGGGCAATAGTACGTGGGCCTTGCCGCATTGGGGCTTGGCCGAACATGAGAAGGCCCCCCAATAGGACTGTAGGGGCAAGAATGAATAACGGAATTGGCCCGTGAGGGGGCAGGGGAGGCTCGGACCGTCGGGTCGCGAGTGGGTTCAGCATAAACACCCGTGTTCAGGTGGAGAGTGTGAATGGGTGCGGGGATGGACTTCCCCTTGAGGGCAGCTTGAACCTCCTAGAGTTGGGAGGCTTGAAGATTTTGGAGAAGGTCCACAAGTTGGGACAGATCGATAGAGGTAGATGTGTTTGCAGTGGCATGCCTCGGGGAGAGTTGGGGAAGTTGTGAATTCGCCGCATGAACATGCGAAGTGGACGGATCCATGTGGGGTTGGTTATTGATTTGTGCAAGTTGTTGGTTGGAGTCATACACCTCATCGTATGCATCCTTATGATAACCCATGTCTTCGTATTTGGCCATTGGGAGAGATCGGCCTGAACGAAGCTGCATAAACTATTAACAAACAAGTTTGATTAACAAGCAATTAGCAAACAACTACTCAAAGAAGCTTGAGAGAAGAAGTTAATGGCTTTTAATCAAAGACTTGGGGATGCTTACGTCCAATTAAATGTTCAATAAAGTTCAAGGTGGATTTTAATTGCAATGCGTCACTCCAATTGGGTATGGGCCTAAGTGGGTAGGATGAGAACTTCGGGCCCACTAAACAAACTCCCTCTCACATGCAACGGGTGCTCTATCACGGGTCTCCGGGGTGGTACAACCTGCTCGGTCCACCGTGAGGGAATCCACAGGGTACGGAGACTTACAGAGGTCCCGATGAGGATTCTCTAGCCCAATGAGATGGAATGCCCAATGGGGAGATAGCCCTCACCGAGAGAGGTTTGTGGATCCTAGGAACAGGAGGGAAGGAGGTCCCTCGGCCGAAGGTATGCCCTGTAAGCAATGCACAATGCAGAATGGCAAAAAACCGAGCCCTCTATGATAGACTGAATCGCGTCCAGTACAGTGGACGCGCTTCAGATAAATCGTGTCCGTTTAGTCGGCCGCGGATCTGATAGCTCGCAGAAGCTGTAAGAGCCGCGGAGACTCCCTCCGGAATCTGTCACAGAAATGAGTCGGATATGTCCGCTGCACAACAACTCAACAAATCGCGTCGCCTACAACAAGCAATCTGAAAACAATAAAAATCAGTTCAGCATGCTTTCAACCAATCAAATAAGATGGAGTAAGAGCTAAATGAAGATGCTTTCTTTGAGTAAAGGCAAGTAAGTTGGGAGGGGAACAAGATGGTGATGATTTTTTTTTAAATCAAATTCTATGAAGAAGTGTAGAGAAAATAACACAACTACAACATGGTAATGGTGATGGAAAATCTTAAGGGCACCGCGTGGGGTGTGGAAAGAGGAGGGTGTACCGCGTGGGGTATGAAGGGAGAGACACACGTGGGTGTCGAAGGAGGGGCACACGTGGGTGCCAAAGGAAGGTAACCGGAACTAAAATGAAAAGAGTCCCACCGTGATCACCAATTTGTAGACGTGTTTTTTTTTCAAAACACACCCCACAAAGAGATGAATTTAAAAAAGAAAAGAAAAATTTATATGATAATTATGATGATGAAAAGAAGTGGCGAAAAGAGGTGGAAAGGAAAACAAAACGTGCGTGTGTGCGCAAAAATGGAGTGTGATCGCCAGACACGCGAGGGTGTCGAAGGAAATGGGCGAAGAGGAAACGTGGAGTACCTACCTTCACCCAAAGATCGTGGGAGAGTGTGTGCGGGCTCTTCTTACTCCTTCCACCGGCCGGCCGGCAAAGGAGATTTAGCTCCAAATGGGTTACCTTGCAAAAGAGACAACAAGCAAACAAGTGAAAGTTTTGATTAGACTTGGAGGTGCAGTAAAAAGCTCAAAGAAAATGAAGTAAAATGCATTAAATGGGCACTAACACACCTCATGGGGGAGTGTTAAACCCCTAAAAAAAGGTGGGAAAGGAATAAAATGATGTGTTGTGTGAATAGTGTAGTGTGATGAATGCAAGTAAAAGAAATAAAAGTGAAGGGAGAAGAGTGAAAATGGCGATGTGGGCCACTGTGGTTGTATTGGATGACGTGGAAGAAGTGTTCCTCTTGCCTCGCTCCAATGCGCGTGAGAGGAACGTAGGCTCCAAACTCCACAAATTGAGCGTGTGGAATGGCTTGGAGTGAGGGGTGCTCCTCCTTGGTTCGCAGCTGAGACTCCAATCTGACAGGGCTTCGCCGTAGTGTGGGGGTGATGCTCAAAACAATGGCCTCGGGGGTCTATTTATACGGGAAAATTGCTTAAATCGCATTTGGTACAGTGGACGCCTATCTGATGAATCGCGTCCGACTTAAGCACCGCGATTTCCAAGATTCACTTGCTCCGATTAAGCGTTGCCAAACATCGATTATAGCCTTCTTTAGAATCGCGTCCGACATGTGCGCCACGTTTCTAAACCTTCTGATTTACACCAATTCTTTGCCAAATATCCAAAATGGAAACAATGAATCGCGTCTGCCAAAGCGAACGCGTATCTGAACAAAATCATTCTTCTAAGGGAAATCGATCTTCTTCAAAGGAAGGTTAGAAACGCGTCTGACATAGTGTACGCAATTCTATTTAGCAAAAAAATCTTTCCAAAAATGATTTTGGAAATTATCATAATTCAAAAATGGAAACTCTTAATCGCGGCGGCTATAGTTGACGCGAATCAAAACAGGGTAAGCGCCGGAAAAGGAAGTGTGATACGCGTCGACTTTACCCGCCACGGATCAAACTCCTTGAAAGGCGTCCACTGTATCAGACACGAATCACTGAAGTTCAACAGACCCCTTTGGACCCCTTAGAAAAATTCTTAAAATTTTGAAAAATAGGAAAATCACTCAAGAGGTTAATTTAGGAGAGCCACTTCGAGGCATTGCGGTGTAACATGAAATTTGCTAGATATGATGTCAAAATGGCGTGTCTACAGTGTCTTATTTCTGAACCAAGTTATCCAGACCTCGCGAAAGCTTTCTATACTTGCCTGAAATCAGAAGCAGATGGGTCTCTCTCTTCCACAGTCAAGGTACACCCATTCATATCACTCATGAGCTTTTGGAAAGATTATTTGGAGTTTCTGCAGTTGGACACAGTTTGGTGGACTCAGTGGAAATTCATGCCAAGGGGCTAGGAACCATTGGAACATAGTACAAGCTGAAGGATGGGAAGATCGACATCAACCAGTTCAATGACTTTAACAGAATATTACATTTTATAGTCTATCAGATTTTGGTGCCGAGGAGTGCTACTTTCTCAACCTGTCCAAAGGGAGATGCTAATATGATGTTTTGGGCCATCCAAAATCAAGATATCAACATGGCTCAAGTTATGATAGAGAGAATGAAGTCTGCTGCAGAGATGATTTGGGATAAGAAGAATAAGTTGGCAGTATCACTACCTTATGCTCATTTGCTTACCAGAATTTTCATGGATTATGAAATTGATCTGAAGGGAGAAGTGATGGAGAAGATGGGCCAGCCTATTCGGTCTAGAAACTTAAAGAAGAGTGGTTTTTCTCTTGTGGGGAATGTTTGAACAAAGACTTCGGTGGCAGAAGGAGAGGCCATCATTGGTGAAGCTCTAGAAATACCACTAATCCAAGAGGCAGAGGCAGATGTCAGAGTTGAAGAACCTCCTGCACTTGTAAGAAGGATTGAGGAAATATCACCGGCGCACATTGAGTCAGTTGGGCAATCATCTGAAGTTGTGATCCCCTCTACAGTCCCTGCACCTACTATTGAAGAATCTTTAGAGATTGTTGCTCACACTGAGGGGGAGCAGGAAGAGACTCACATAGAAGACTTCCCTAGAGTTCCTGCTGCAGATGTTTTTATGGAAGTTAATTTAGAAGAAGTCATTCTGGAAGCTATGGCACTAGGCCACATAGAAGACATTCAGATGGAAGATGCTCCAGCTCAGGGGGAGCCAGAGTTTCAGGGGGAGCCTACTGCTAGTGCTCGTGCAGTCCAGTTCCAGGAAGGTGTTGTTGAAGACACCTCAGATGAGGATGGTGAACCAGTTGTTAGCTCCAGTAGAAAGAGTAAGAGTGTTGCCTCTAGAATTCCTTTACTCAGCAGAAAGGCACACCATAGATCCAAGAAGAAGAAGATTCATGTGCACTTGAAGCCAGTCATTAATAGACTAAATGCATATGGGGAGATTTTGTGCTCTTTGCAATCCGAAATAACATCCATCTTTATTAGTAAGAGCACTGAAGCCAAGGAGATTGGAGCAGTTAAGATTGAGCTCCAGGAGATGAGAAGTGAGTTGGGTAGCTTGAAGCAACTAGTGACAGATCTATCAGATTTTATGAGGGTGCAATTGTCTGCCCCTCCTGCTCCCACTCAATCTGTACCAGAAGAAGAAGTCAGGCCATCAGGGCCTTGTGAAGAGGAAGTCAGGCCACCAGGGCCTTTTGAAGAGGCAGTCAGGCCACCAGGGCCTTCTGAAGAGGAAGTCCGGCCACCAGGGTCATCAGTTGAAGAGTTAGGGCCACTAGGGCAATCAGTTGAAGATGTTGGTACTGGGCCATCAGGGCCAGTGGAGTCAGTGGCAGAACCAACCGGATCTCAAGCTTCTATAGAGGTTGCTGTTGTGCCCCCAGAGCCTTCTGTCCCTTCTAACCTTCAGACTCTAGCTCCTTCTTCTCCACCTACATCCTTCACTGCCCCACCTGCACCTGAACCTTCCAAGAAACCACTTCCAAAGCATATCTCCTCTCCTACACATTTTCCTGCTACCTCCTCTTCTTCACCTATTTCTTCTACTGCCATTCCTCCTCCCACATTTGAAGAACCTCCAGCATCATCTTCTGCTGGTCCCTCCTCTGCTAGTCCCTCTTCTGCTGGACCATCTGCACCATCTCCTCCTACTTCATTCACCTCTCTTCATCCACCCACTCCACCATCCTTCATCACCATTATTCCGGAGGGTGCTCATGTTCAAGGCCATGTCATTCAGGACATTAAAGATGAGTTTGAAGAAGCAATTCTTCACTCAGTCCTATCTGTCTCCTCTCATGTTCACAGGATAGGTTCTCCTAGTCTTGCCCCCAAAAAGAGAAGAGTTTCTAAGGAGCTTGATCTCTCCTCTGAACTTCGATTCCCTCTTCTTTGGTTCTCTCTTTCTGTTGTCAATAGAAGAAGACCTCTCTACTGTGAATACCTACAGAAATGCACCTTTGCTGCACTTTTTGGCCTTCCTCACCTCAATCTCACAGATCATCTGCATATTGTTCTTCCTCTCTCTCCATTATCCAAAGCTGATCAGTCCAAAGTCTTCTCCTCAGCTGAGTCTAAGACTGAAGACCAGTGGGCTCGGGGTAATCAGTCTCTCTACAAGAAGTTTGTGTTTGCCAGATCTGAACGGTTCCCACCCTCAGACCACCCTCTCACATTGACTAAATGGTTTGTACTCCACCATAGAAATACTTGGGGAACCCTTCATCCAAAGGGAAATCAAGTTAATCTGGCACTTCAAGATGTTTAATGATTACCGTTTTGTCAATAAACTTTCAGAAGTTTAGCTTGGCCAATTCAGGGCAGCTATTGCTCAACTCAGAACTGAAAATCCAGTCAACACTTCTCTACAAGTGGATTTCGCTACACTTAAGCTGCCAGAGATTGTGTTTCTCCCAAAGCTACATTCATTGCTCATGGACTCTGCTGTGGGTCCTACAATCTTTGAAAGGTTTTCTAGAGTCATGGCCAGAATCACTATTCAGCAGAGAGCTCCTCTTGCTTTCCACCATTTTCTGTTCAGAGAATATCACAGGGGTTCCATCAAGACCGATGTCTTCGCTCCTCTCTTGTCTGAGTGTGAAAGACACTTCCCCTCTGACTGGGAAAAACACTATCACCATGCTGCTCAGCAGTTGATCAATCTAAATCTCTCTCTGTCCAGATCCAACAAACCCACTCTATCTGCCGAAGAATTCTTGGATCTCAACTCCATTAATTTGGTTCAGGACCCTTTTGCCATTTGGGTTGAGTAGTACAAAATCTATGTACCCCTAAAGAGGGAACTGTTTCAGCACAAAATTTTCTACCCTCTTTCCCTTGATAAGTTTCTTCAGCATGCTAGTTATGGAACCACTAGCTTCTTTCGGACCTCTCTTTGAAAAGATGAGTATGCCAACTTTCTTGAAGCTCAGAGGTAGCTCCACATCCAGAGACTCCTTCCAGATATGGGACCTTCTTACAACATTAGTTGGGGTGCTTTTAAGAATTTCTTTGAAGAGCAGGAACTCCAAGCTTGGCCAATCATTACTCGCCATGTCTCTCTTCTGTCTCCTGCCTACTATATTTCTGACCCCCATTAAGTAATCGAATATACTGATTTGGCTCTCATTTACCTTAGTCTCTTCTCTTCTATCTTTCTTTGGCTCTTTATGTTTCTTTTTGCTTAATGACAAAAAGGGGGAGAAAATATTCTGAAATACATACTTTTAAAATTTTCCAGCAAATTCATTTCAGCACCTTTACACTTGCATATCTTTATATTTTGTCATCACCAAAAAGGGGGAGATTGATGATCAGTCCATCTCCATAAATAAATTATCTTTTATTATATGTATTTTTGGTGATTAACAAAACCATTGAAAACATTATCTAACATCTTTCTCTGAAGTTTATTAATAGGCATCAAGTCAATTAAAATTAATAAGTTGTCTACACATACTGTTATTTGAAGTTCAAAGCATGAATTCTATCTAAGTATACATTGACTCTTTTAATAAAACAACAATTTCATAAGTGAAACAACGATTTCCATCACACAACGATTTCATAAGTGAAACAACAATTTTCATCGCACAACGATTTCATAAGTAAAACAACGATTTCCATCGCACAACGATTTCATAAGTAAAACAACGATTTCGGTCTCACAATGATTTCGTTGATACATCGATTTCATATCACTTGAAGATCGATTTCGTTGATACATCAGTTTCATATCACTTGAACATCGATTTCATTGATACATCGATTTCATATCACTTGAACATCGATTTCTTTGACACATCAATTTCATATCACTTAAACATCGATTTCGTTGCTACATCGATTTCGTTGCTACTTGAACATCGATTTCGATAAAACAACGATTTCATTATCGATTTCACTTAAACAACGACTTGGTTGTTGCTACAATGATTTGATTGATACGTTGACTTCTGTAGAACAACGATTTCATCTCTACAATGATTTCCTATGAAACAATGATTCTATTTAGACAACGATTTCGTCTATACATCAATTTCATTCATATAACGATTGTGTACAGAACAACGATTTCACTATACTTATACATGGATTATGGTCACATCGACTATATTTCAACATAGATTTCATTTATATGTTTATTACAACGATTTCATGAATATATCAACTCTCTTCACAACGATTATGATTTAAATAAAGTATCATATACCTTCATTATCTTCTCAGATAATCTTGAAAATAATTATCCTTCATGATATTCAAATGTATTCTTTTTGAATCTCTGTGGAGTTCAAGTCTTCCCGCGTATAACACTATATCTCGTGCTCTTGAGCATTTATTGTGCTAGTACATATCTCTGCACGAAATATATCTGTGTGCTTTCTACTCCTGTGTTCTTTAAACAAAAGCTTTACAGGGTGACAGAATGGTATTTCCTTTTTGGCGTATTTTCTTATTGCAAGCCATCTAACGTTGACTGATAGCTTAGAGACAGTTGAGTTGTCTATGTTTCAATATTTATTATGTGCAGATTTCTGCCAGTATCACACCCTACAACGTTGGACAAACAAGAAGCAAAAGATATCTGGATGATCCTTCTCTGTATGCGTGTCTCTCTAGGCATTTAATGGTTGTAGGTATTCCTGGTACCCACGTTAGACCATACTCAACTTGTATGCCTCAGACATAGAGACAATGGATACTTCAACGGATATATTCTCAAGAGAAGATATATAGAAGACCGACGACTCCATGCAAAAAGATATGGTTATCCTTTTGGAGCACCTTATAGAAGAGCTTGTTCATTCATAAAATTAGTCTTTAGCTCTTAAGCTCTCCACAGCCTTTTGCTTAGTCTTTTGAGAGCTTGTGTAAGATCTGAGAGAATCCACCACTGCCAATCTTTGTCTCTCAAACCTTGCCTCAGATCAAGAAATCCTATAAGCTTGGTCTAGGGGCCATTCATTCTCTACTCATTGTTCTTGAGTGCTCCTCTTCGGTTGTGAAGAAAAGACCTATTGTTGAACAGGTGATTGTTTCCCTTCGGTGAGAAGGAAGACCTGTTGCATCAGGTGTTGGTTGTACCTCTTCTGGTAGAGAAGAGAAGGTCAGCTGTTGCTGGATGTGTAAGAGTCTTTAAGGGGGACAGTACCCTTATTTAGTGAAATCCCAAGTTGTTGTTTGGGGACTGGACGTAGGACTCCTTGGGATAGGAGATCTAAACCAGGATAAAATTTCATGTTGTCTATGTGTGCTTGCTTGTTTGTCTTTATTCCACACTAACTCTAATTGTCAAACTTAGTGTTTTCTGTCAAGCGTTTTATTTACGGGTATTATTCTAAAAGATTTTTTAGCAATCCATTCACCCCCCCCCCCTCTGGGCTGGCTATCTGGGCAACAGTTTCCATAGGCATTATTGGTTTGGCCTTGTTGGCCCGTGCTTCTGGTGATTTCCACTTTGGTGTCCTCTCGGTTCCGTAGTCTCGTTCTTGGGTGCCAGTCCGTGGTGGCACCGGCGTGTGTGGCTTCCCGACCTCGTGGTGTGTTCGGGGTCCGGAGTGGTTCTGCTTGTCGGCCCTCGACCTTGTGGAGGTCTAAGGTGGCCGTGCTTGTGGTGAGACGTCGTTCTCACCTGGTTGTTGCGTAGTCTCGGCAGGTGTGCCGAGGGTTGCTTTCGCTTGGTGCCCGACTCCGTTGGTTTCTGCGGGAGTCGTGTGTATGTCATGACCTTGGTTGGTGGTCGTGGTGTTGCATTGTTCTGTTCCACTACTTTGTAGTACCCTGTTGTAGGTGTTCCTCGCTTTACAGCTTTCTAGTGTAGTTTTCTGTTTTCGGAGTTCTTGGTGCTCTGGCCGGTAAGGGATTGGTAATCCCTACTGGGCCTTGTTCACGAGGCTCACCCCCCTACTTCCTTTAGCTAGGGGCTCGTCATCGCGGGAGCTCAGTGCCGGACGGGTTGCGGAGGCGGCTGTGGCGTCGTGTGTTGTCAGCAGCAGTGAGAGAGAGTGTTGTGAGCTCTTGTACCTGAGTGAGTTGAGAGTTGTGCTTTGCAAGTTCTCGGGGTATGCCCTTTAAGGACTGCACCTTTCTTCTTGTATCTGTGCTTTTACATTGGACACATTGTACATTTGTTATATTGTTATAGTTATTTAAATTCAGTACATATCTCACTAGACTATTCTTCTAACCATTCCGGGTCTTCGGACCAGTGGGTGGCGGTGCGAACTTCGGGGTCCCTGGTGGGGGTCCGGGAGGTCGGGTCGTTACAATATTCAATATCACCCTGGCAAGGGTAATGTTGTAGCTGATGCACTTAGCAGAAAGCATGTGGCCTCGTTGTCTTGTTTAGTTATGGGGAGAAGAAATTGCTAGAACAATTTGCCAGACTAGACATAAATATTGAGCAAAGGAGTGATCAGGTACTGGTTGCTAAACTCAGGATACAACCCAACATCTTTGATGAGATCAGTGATCAACAAGCAAACGATCCATTCTTAGTTCGTGTAAAGGAAACCATAGCAGACAAACTAGACTTCTCCATCTCTGAAGATGGAAGATTAATATTTCATGGCAGGACCTGTGTGCTTGATAATGAAGAACTGAAAAAAAAAGTTGATGGTTGAAGCCCACAAGACTAAGAACACTATTCACCCTAGTGCAACCAAGATGTATCAAGACATGAAAAGAGCATTGTGGTGGCCAAACATGAAAAGAGAGGTAGCTGAGCATGCTGCTCATTGTCTCACTTGTCAGCAAGTGAAGATAGAACACCGGCACCCTGCAGGTGTACTCAGACCCTTAGAAATCCCATAGTGGAAGTGGGAAAGCATTGGCATGGACTTGATCATGGGTTTACCTAGGACTCGTGGTGGACTCGACGCCATATGGGTTATTCTTGATGAGTAACTAAGTCTGCACACTTTCTGCCAATTAAAAGTAAATGGATTGTAGACGTGTTAGCCGCTCTCTATGTAAAGGAGATTGTGAAACTACATGGAGTTCCATCATCAATAGTCTCAGATTGTGACCTAAGATTTACCTCGCATTTCTAGAAGGAACTGCAAACTGCACTTGGTACTAAACTCAACTTTAGTACTGCTTTTCACCACAAACAGATGGACAAACTGAGAGGACTAATCAAATTGTGGAAGACATGCTAAGAGCTTACACAATAGACTTTAAAGGCTATTGGGATGAGCAATTGCCTTTAATGGAGTTACGCTTATAACAATAGCCATCAAGCAAGTAAAAGATGGCTCTCTTTGAAGCACTATATGGTAGAAGTTGTAGATCACCAATATGCTGGAATGAAGTTGGTGAACAATAATGGTTAGACCCAGACATGGTACAAGCTACAACTAGAGACTCGTTATTTTACATGTATAACCTATAGTTCTCATCCAAGTTTCTCTAGTCTCAGCTATTCAAGTTCTCGCTACACTGTCATCTATTTCTTCTTACTCTCATCTATTCTTGATACTTTATTGGCCTTCGATTGATTGTCTAAAGATAAAAACATGATCAATGCCTGGCAATATTATAAAGGGCCCGATCTGGTCTTGGGAGATGCACCCGAAAGTGCTAGTGCCCATGAGAGTTTATTGATCAGAGTGTTTGGCATTACACTCAAGTGCTATCTATCTCGACTATCTATTGACAATCAAAGTGCTATACTATACTTGACTTCTTGTGTTATGTGCTATCGTGAACTATGTTGTACTATACATGCTATGGTCAACTTGTTCTTGTACTATACCTAAAACACGTGCTGTCTATACCATGCTATTTGTTACTCTCGACATTATCTGACTTTTTCTATTCTTTGACTCTTTGCTCCTTAATACGATTAATCACTTAAAGCATGCCTATTTTACAAGATATTAAGTTCTACTGAGTATTATTGCTCACCCTACATAATTGTGATATGTCTTCAGGTGAATATAATGAGGACCGGATTCATTAGAATGGGGATGAGCAAGATCAAAAGTGACCCCAGCGTCGTCCACTTCTGTTAGAGTTTAGTTTAGTTAGTTGTTTTTATTTAAGTATGATGAGGTTCTCTGGGCCTATAATTAATTGCTCTGAACTAGTGAATGTAACAGACACAGTGAAAGGAATAAGGAAATATAGTTGGTTTTGTATTATTTAAAACTGTGAAATGGTTTGATGATTATATTGCTCTATACGCGCACTATATTAACTGCCTCACATCTCGATATTCCGCATCGGGACGTGACATACGTAGAATGGAGGTAGAAACAAAGAAGCAAACCATAGAGTGCACGCTGGATTTTTAAAGTGGTTCAGTCATATACCATGTGCGCCTACGACGTCCACTACCCCACACCCCCATCAGAATTTCTTCCTAACTTGTTTGCCAGATACAAGTCGATACCTCTACACACACACTGTTGTTTCTGAGGCCAACACTAATCCCACCTCATATCAAGGATGAGACAACCCAACTATGTGCTCACAAGCCGAGCACAACATACGCTTAATGTTCAGATTGAAGTGTAAAGAAGAAACTCAGACAAGGAGAACATTAATTGAATGGTGGAGTAAGGATTCCCTCTATCAATAAGTCGGCTTTTTGATCGTCTCTACTGGACAATGACAAACTGAAGGATATGTCGATGTAGAAGGCTCCAGGATGAAGATCCTCTAGTTGGAGTAAGAAGTCCACATCTTTCAAATCAATAGCAACTCACATCTTTCAAATCAATAATAACTCTTTTGAATCTTTGGAAAGCTTCTAAACGATGAAGACTCTTTCTCCAAGCTTCTGCAAGTTCAAGGCTTCAGCAAATCCTCTCCAGGGTAGCAGCACAAGATGATATCTTAGGGGCATGAAGAACCTTTCCAAAACGCTAAATCAAGTTGTATTTATAGTCCCAAAAGATCTCTCAAAATTTGGAAGGAATCCAACCCTTGTAGGACTCTTTTTAGGAAAGTTCACGTCGAAATCGGTTGACTGTTTTTCCTAGTTCGATCGGTCGTTCTTCAAACACTTGTATTTTGAATGTCCTGACACTGTACATAGGTTGACTGGACTTTTGAGTTCGGTCAATTGAACTCTAATTTTTGTAGTCTTGGATTCTCTGGGAGGTCTGGTCGACCGAAACATAGAGTTCGGTCAACCGAAATGCACTTTTAGTCATTTTCCAGCTTCTCTTCCACTTCTGTTCTGCCTAAGTCTTGGTCTTTGTAATGTACACTTACAAGACAAATTGGACCTTTTTTTCTACACACTTAATGTTGGCCCACTGATTATTGCGGATGATGATATGGCAGCAAGCTCAAGCTATTTAGAGGGGGGGTGAATAGAGTAGCTGTATAAATTCTGAAACTAAAACACAGAAATCACAACTTGAAAGCTTTGGTTAGTGAATGTGATAGTGTGTGATAGAGAGTAGTAGTGCGGAAGTAAATTTAAATAATCACACAAATGAACACAGAGAATTTATCCTGGTTCGGTACTTCATGGAAGGAAGACTTACGTCTAGTCCCTAAGTAAAATCTTGGGATTTCACTAACTAGGGTACAATGCCCCCAAGGATATACAAACCCCCAGCTTCCTGCTGGTCCTTTTCCTTTCCGAGTATGAAGGAAACTCACTTCTATTACAGGTCAAGAAGCCACCCTCTTGGAACAAACCCCAGTGCGGTTCTGCTGACACCAACCCCAGCTAGGTTCCTCCCTTAACCAAAAGGAAGTGCTAAGAACAGTCCCTTATTTGGACAGAAACCGCCAGCAACCCCACTGGCCTTCTCTTCACACAGGAAGAGGGACACTGTATACAGTCCTACAGCTAGACAGAAATCTTTCTTAGAAAAGAAAGAACAGACCGAGAGCTATTACAAGATGAAGACTAGGAACTCTAGCTCTCAGTCACAGACTCTCCCTCAGATTTACAATGATTCACAGAGAGAGTGAAGAGAGGAAAAGGAGCTTGAAGACTTCAGATGGCTGCTTGCACACTTCTTATTGGGCTCGAGCTCTTTCTCTCTTTCTTTTGAGTGTATGTGGCTTTGAGGCTTCTCACTGGATGTACACTCTTTGAATGATCTTCAGGAAAGCTCTCTTATTGTTCTTCAGCCTTGCTTCATCTTTTTATAGAGCAACTTTGAACAGATCCGTTGAAGAGATCCGTTGGAACTCTTCTAGCTGTTGCTCATCTTCTTCTTCATCTATTCTTTTGTCTAATAGTCACTTTGTGTAGATGGAAGTCTTATCTGTAGGTATAGAAGATAGGGTTAGACTAAAAAAGGTCTTCTGACAGAAGCCCATACCTTGCCTTATGTCCATGTTTTCTGCTGACAATATCTCATCTACCTAGAAGGATAGTCAACAAAAAGATCTCCAGTCAGACAGAGAAATAATAATATAACATGTTGAAGTACATATGAATTTTTAGTTGCCGCCACAAACATTTTCAAACATTTGAAATATAGGGGCAAACAAAGTTTAAGTATAGAAACTTCGACTGTGAAGAAGTTGGAGTATGTATCACACTTCAACTTTCCAGAAGTTGGAGTTGGTCAACTTCAACTCTCCAAGAGTCGGAGTTGGACTAGGAGTCGGAGTTGAACCAGGAGTCGGAGTTTAACCAGAAGTCGGAGTTTGGTCAACTTCAACTTTTCAGAAGTCGAAGTTGGTCAACTTCAACTCTTCAGAAGTCTGAGTTTGTCAACTTCAACTTTCCAGAAGTCGGAGTTTGGTCAACTTCAACTTTCTAGGAGTCGGAGTTTAACCACTTCGACTGTCTAGGAGTCGGAGTTAGTATGATATTAGTATATGTACTAGTTGTGGACTTCGAAAATTTTGAGTAGTCAGAAAATACGCCATTCAAACATAGTGTTTATAACATATGTTTTTTTGTGATATTACTATAGTGCATTTGAGGATTATTTATGCAGATAGTTATGCACTCATTGAATGTTCAAACTTATACATGAAATGCATGAGTTTTTATATTAATATCAGAACATGATATGACATAAACATAAGATTTATTTAGTCATGAGTTTTAGTTATTACCAAAACATGAGATACACAAAAGTGTGGTTCAACACTTAACACACAAATTAGACCATCAAAATAGATATAACAAACCAAACACTTGTGTCATCAACGTAATTATGACTTTATGAAGATATCAATATGAACAACAACTAGTATTTTGTGATCATCAAAATCTACAAGGTACAATATGTAGATCCGATCGGATCGAGTTCAGATAAAAGACCCCCTCCACATAGCTATCTTTAATAGGGAAAAAATAAATAGTGTTTATGTACAATTAATTTAAACTCTGACTAGGTTCACCATTTCTAACTGAAGGTTGGGATTTTTTTTCATTAATTGAAGGTTTTAAAGGGTTTATTGAAATGGTAAAGATTAGTAGGTGATATTTGAAATCTCAATAGATTTCAGAGGATAATATATATCCCCCAAAAAATAATAAAAAAGCTAAGAGTGACAACCAATCTAATTAACTTTAAACAATCATATTTTCGCTTTGTCTACCATTGTTATCATTTCTGTGACATAAGTTTTAATCAAAAAATCCAGTTTCCAAATTAAAGTATCACTTTGGGGACTTCCCAATCTAACTTCATCCTTTCAATGTAACCAAAGCATGGTTGGTCATGCCGCTGAGTCAGACCATGTCGAGTCTCTAACACAATTGATACAATATAAGTTATTATAATATCTTTAATATTATTTTTTAGGGAGAATTAATAATTACTCCCTGGTAGAAGACTGGCATTATTTTTTAGTCCCTATCAGATTTCCTAGCACTATATGGTCCCTATTTTTTGAGGGACTTATTTTTAGGTCTCTCTTGTTAACCCTCCCGTTAGGTCCCTCCCAGTAACTCTCATTATGTAAAGTAGGTCGCTAAGTATGTAAGTATGTAGCTATATAAGTATGTAAGTATGTAAGTATGTAAGTTATATAATTATATAAGTATTTAAGTGTGTAACTTGTACTTCACTAAATGTGAATTACATAATTCATGTAAGTACTTCATAATTATCTACGTATATAAGTATGTAACTATGTAAGTTATGTAATTATGTAAGTATTTAAATATGTAACTTGTACTTCACTATGTGAGTTACATAATTATGTAAGTATTTCATAATTATGTAAGTATGTAAGTTACATTATTTAAGTATATAATTATGTAAGTATTTAACTAACTCTTACATACCTACATAGTTAGTGAAGTAAATTTATAATTTACATACTTACATACTTAACGACCGACTTTATATAATGGGAGTTAACGGGAGGGTCTTAAGAGGAGGGTTAACATGAAGGACCTAAAAATAAGTCCCGTAAAAAATATGGACCCTGCGGTGCTGAAAAATCTGATAGAGACTGAAAAATAATGTCAATTCTCTATTAGAGAGCAGTTGCTAACTCTTCTTCTTTTTTATTATTTAATATCTATTTTATCTTATTATTATTTAATTTGACCATCCGAATCGAAACATATTAATGTGGTAAACTTCGATCCGAAACTGACACAACTAATTTGTGCGGGCATGAACCAAAGGGAAATTCTTCTTTTCGACATCTACCCAAAAGATAACTTTAGATAGTGCAAAAGTAGCTTCAATTTTCCAAACCTCACGTATGCCTCTCTGGTCAAGCAGAAGGTGGACGGCGTGCTAGGTGTGAGTGGAAAACAGGAGAAAGATGCGTTAGGTGAGAATTTAGCAAAAGAGTGCCCACCAAATGACTCTAAAACTTGGCCGCCGCCTTCAAACACAAGCCCAAATGGCCATGGAACAAACTGGCGGGATGGATCTTCTGTCTTCGAATCAACCGGACACGGCCATCAGATCGATGTTTCCAAACATGGCCCACCGAGCAGAGCATTTTACCCCCGTCCAACTTCCACTTCTTATTAAAAGTTGAAGAAAAATACTTGGCACGCCAAATCCACGAAGAGCGCGGACCACTTGCCAACTGCAAAATGACTGTTGCGTCAGTCCCGTGCCACGGACGTCATCTTAGGTTCCTCCACCAATCAAAAGGGGTGTAGACTTTGTGCGTCCGTTAAATTGTCGACTAAATTGAAACGTACTTGCCTAAGCCATGCGTTCGTTGCCGCCTTACCAGCGGGTGTCAAAAGACCAAAGTGCCGTGCCCGCGATCTCGGTTACTTCTCTCCTTTCTGCATCTCCCGGTCGTCTCCGTCGTCGTCGTCGTCTTTGTTGTCGCCGCGGCAGGGGAAGAAGAGCAAGAAGTGGAATCCCGAAATGGAGGGGGAGAGGTGGATGCCCCATGAAACCCTACCCCGAATTCGCGGCTGAACCTGGATCTCCTCGTCGTCATCGTCCTCCTCCTCCTCCTCCGTTCGTCTGGCGGATCCGGTGAGGGTGTCAACGGCGGGCCGGCGGCTGCAGCAATGGCGGCGAATTTGTACGGAGAGTTCAATCAGAGGATAGATTACGTCTTCAAGGTGGTGCTGATAGGGGACTCCGCCGTGGGGAAGTCGCAGCTCCTGGCGAGGTTCTCCAGGAACGAGTTCAGCTTGGACTCTAAGGCCACGATCGGGGTGGAATTCCAAACCAGGACCCTCGTCATCGACCATAAGACCGTCAAGGCCCAGATTTGGGACACGGCCGGACAGGAGAGGTAGCTCCGATCCCTTTTACTGGCGTTTCCGAGACGTTCTCCCCCCCCCCCCTCCCGATTTACACATCATTTAAGAAATTGGATTTAATTGTTCGTAACCTAAGGATATTGAGGCATGTGTCCCGTGGTTGTTGGAACTTGGGATCTGATGTTTATTCGTTTTAAATCTTGCTTCAATAGTTTCCTGCACCCGTCGGAGATCACTGCTTACGTACAGCTGGAAGATCATCACATGTTTGGCATTTAGATGGTGTTTCTCAAATGATCCTCGATCTTCAAAGGACAGTCTAGCATTCCTGATAGGGCAGTTAGTTTCATACATGACAGAGTTCGGGAATGGGATATACTTCAGCATTATATAGATCATTGACAACTTTTCGGGCCTTTTAGGGAGCTAGGCGGCACGGGATTGTGTTGTACATTTTTACTTCTTTCGTATAGAAGACTCTTTGGTGCATATGATTATTATTTTGTAAATCGTCCTCATTTAATAAATTAGTATCTGCTTCCAAAACCAAATCCCCTCAAACACTTAGGTCTTGTAGTTTCATTTGGTTCAAGATCGTCATTATTTGCCCTTGGAATTCTTGGCAATAGAACCCAAGATAATGTTATCATGCGTGGCAAGATCGTTAATTTAGATGCCATTAAATGTTTTCTTGCACAACGACCAATTTCCTCTAACCTTCTCACCGCACAATAGAAACAGTCTCAGTTGAGACGTACTGGATCCATTCCTACCTAGGATTCAGGGTTTTTGAAAGTTGTGTAAACCTAGAATTTGCTGTTAAGATAAAAGTGAGATATTTTTCTCCAATACAAGGGTTTAGATTGCACTTTGTTTGTCTCTCTATTGCTGTTCCAGTTTAAACATTATGCCACTTGTCCCAACATGCCAACAAGAACTACTAATCCTAATCATGGGGAGGGGATGCATTCGGCAGATATTCACAAAATGCAAGCACATGGACACACACATGCATATTCGGCAGATATTCACAAAATGCAAGCACATGGACACACACATGTATATGTACATATGCAATGTGCATCCTGGATTGGTGCGGAAGCATGTTTATGCATCGTTCATTCCTTGTTCCAATTTTTAGTAGCAATTTTGGGGAAAACATACCTATGCCTTTGGAAATTCAATGCCTTACGAATTTATGCACAAACAAGGTTTTATGTTGAGAATACAATAAAAAAATAAGTTGTTTTTAATTATTTCATTGTGTGATAGAAGTTTGTGCTTTGAAATTTAGGCTTATTGTCATGAAATTTAGGCTTATTGTGATTTAAGTATGAAGACATCTTGATAGTTATCTGAGAGAGAAAAGGGGATGAAAGCAGCTCAGCAGATTTGATATATACATGTGTTTCTGTGTGTATATTGGAATTTGGAGCTACTATTTGTTTCTGGATACTTGTGTGTCAGCCCTATAGGACAAATCAGTTTGGTCTCTGATGGTACATGATTTCTGGTGACTATCTCTTATGTGTTCAAAACTTGGAGTTACTCTTCTGTTTCTAGCCATTTATTTGTGCTTTGGAGAGCACATCAGTTTGGTCTCTGAATGGTACATGATTGCTGGTAACTAATGTTTTACTTTGTTTGCTTTGTAGATACAGTATGAAGTTACACATGATGAAACACATCCTTCAGACTTGTAGACCATAGTAGATATCATTTTTATTCAATAAAAGATAGATTGTATTTTGATTTTTCATCATTCAGGCTTCAGATCAAAAGACTATAAGTCTCAATCACATATCAACTATCTCCATATGATTCTATTTTTTTGAATTGCATAAGAGGATTATGCACTGTCCCTTCGACTGAGTAGATGACTGCTCAGGATTATCTCCATGCATGGTACTCAAATCATAAATATATGATATAGCTAGTCATAGATGATTTCATCCACAAAATTCTCTTACATTCTGCTTAGGAAAGCATAATACTTATGTTTGTACATTGCAAACCATGCCATAACGCACCACTAAGAGCTCTGAACATTACTATTTTGTCATGTGCCTAAAAATCACTTTATATCATGTGAATAATAAAGATATGCATGATGAAACATGGATAACAGAACCTCCTGATATTGGAAAATAAGATGCATTGAGCATTGTGTCGGGTCCTCATACTCAGTGTTCTGTGGGCTGTCTAACTGAACAATGTCACCATCTGTCACAATTTTGAATCATATGCCATTGTCAAAACCTGTGACAGAAGGTGATATTTCCTCAGGATGTTTTACCAGACAACATACAATTCAAGAAAAGAATCTCATAGCAACCTGATGCATCCTCAATCCTCATAAGATGTTTTACTTTTACCAGTGCACAAGCACTCAGAAGTGGTAGGGGGTGATGATTTCTACAGAGATGTTAGCCAGCTCCATGATGTGTCCATAATCCCGAGCTTAAACATTTAATGTCACTTAAAGTGGTAGACTTCCACTTATCAAATTATCAAGCATGCATGTCAAAGGTTTAACTTTTCTTCTTTTAATGTGAGTGCTATCATGTTCCTGCAAATCGGAAAAAGAAAGTAAATGTGGAACCCTGTATGCCCAACTGTCTTCCCAGCAGCACCAAAAGGGAGTTTCATGAATTATTTTCATCCAGATCCCATACACTCATCCACACCACCCCAGATATATCCCTTATCTGTGCAACCTCTTGGCCCCCTTGACACAGGTTTTCCATTTGCTTTTTCTTTCATGATAACTCCACAGCTTTCATCTTCAATCTGTTATTGTATTATGTAGTATCCTCTGGATAAGTTCATGTGGACCGTCCATGCAAACTGCCCAGCGATGCCAAAGGCATCCTTCATGCCCAGAACATCTTTTGCTTGGCTGTTTTCTAACCTGGGTACTTCACTCTTGATGGAGCTCTTTGACTAGAGCTCTTTTTTTTAATAGATTTGAGCATCTATATCAAGTCCGAATTTCAGGTCATAAAACTTCCACTAAGGATTCAGCGCCCTCCAGGGGTCAAAATGGCTCAGAATAAATCGTCAGTCATTCATGCTTCTGTTGCACGGTAGAAGGGGACTATAAGTCACTTTAACCTTGAGTCTCTCTCCAGTTAAGGGAAAAAGAGTGAGGGATGTTGAGGTCTCATAATTCCCACCTTGTCTTGCCAAACTTGGATCAAGGAAAATAGCTTCTTGCCATTGTTCATCCTTGTGAGCCCTATCTGCTGCATTTCTACTCCAGTCTTCCACGGACAGGGAATCTGGTTCTGATGATGTCACCCTAAAGTTTTGGAGCCTTAAGAAGTGAACATCTTAACAAATTGGTTTCAAGCCATAAACATGTGGGGGTTACAGTAGCTATTTGGAAACTGACCCTAAGATCACCATTTGTTGAAACATCAAAAAATTACACGAGAGAAACATAAACACCTCTGCCAAGTTTGGTAGAGGAAAGAAAATTAGAAATACAGCAAATGAAAACCCCCCTCCGATATTACAAAATAATATTCCTCCAATGATACAGTCTAGAAATAAATACTGAAAATGGTAATGAAAATCCTCATGAAAGATTCTTTAAATTCTCTCCATATAGCCTAAAAGATTGTTGAAAGGCACAAGTTTCATATAATATTTTCCTGTTTTATTGGTTTGTGATTATTCCAGACTGTTTAACAGATCAAGGACGCACATTGGTCTGCACCATGTGGCATTAACCAAGTTGAAGAATTGACACTAAACAGTGTTGATAATACCACATTGTATAAAGAGATGGTTGAGATCCTCTTTAAGTGTCCAAAAATACAATGATCATTAGCAAGATTTACTACAGTTGTTGGAGGCATGGAAATCCAATGTTCTTCAAGGAGCAAAAACTTGGCATGGATTATTTGATCCATATGGGGTTTTGCTGAGCCAATCTGAACCTAGCCTGCCTTTCCTGAACCCTGGAGGAAGATCTCTTTGCCCTTCATCTACTGTTCCTGATCCAAGAATAGCTGATTTGGATCAGGACTGGCAATGTCAGTCTGATCTTGGGATGGAACCTGATCACTCTTTTACCGAAAAAAGAGAAAAATGATAATGTTGAAGTAGCTTTGATCCACCTCAACTTTGTGGCCTTGCCAATTTTGGTCGCATCTGACCAAAGTTCGCCATCTTCTCAACTCTAGTTCAAGATATGGCATATATGCATTCTCGGAGGCATCCAACTAGGCTTCTACTTTGGCAGCTTGGACATGGGATGTCATCTGATTGGATTGCACAATCTTCTATGAATTTGAAAGTGTGCAAGCTTTTCAAAATTTATCTACTCTATTCTGCTTTGGTGCATGTTGCATTCACGCTGTTTAATTGTATTAAAAATGGTTTTAAGATATGCTACAATAAGAAATTAACTATGCAACTGTTTAGCTGCTATAAAGTGTGTAACTAGTTATTAATTCTCATGTTCGAAACACCCCTTTCCAATTATTTTGTCTGCTGTAGATGGTTACCTGATCAAGCAATGAAGACAGCTCAAGGCTTTACTGCGTTCCTTAATTTCCAGATGATTCGAGTCTTTGTGGATCTTACATTCAGTGTAGACATGTCTTTCGATTGTTCCTCAAATCTTTAGATAACATGTAACTTTTGAATTACTCTTGATAGTACTTTGGTTATGTATGTACCTCCCAAAATAAATGGCCATTTTCTTAAGCGAGTCAAGGATCTTGCTGTCAGTGGCCTCAAGGCAACTATCTTCTGCTCCAAGTAATGGAATTTTTGTACTTTGATAGCCGTGTACTCCAATAGCTGCAACCAACGAAAGACTTCACTGTAAACTTTCTATTCCATTCTGTGTCACTTTTCAAAACTCTGTAAGCTCATTCAGCCGGTAGAGGGTTATCATATTGCAATAGGCACCATCTCCTCTATCATAAGGGGAAGATTAGTGGTTTCAGTTCTTCTATGTACCAGAAATTTCAAGTATAGATGAGTAGTAATTTGGCACATTAGACATCACCGACCTCCATTAGATCCCCCCCCCCCACCCCAGAACATTCGAAGTCTCAAATATTTAGTGGGAGATGTAGACCATCATCATGCAATATCTTTCTACCCAAAAAAAAAATCTTCATGCAATATCTTCGGATGCTCTGTTCCTTGCCAAACCAGTTGAAACTTTTCAGATGTTGAGCTTGTGATTCCAGAATTTTCTGGTGAAACTTGGAATTGCTGATCGTTGTTGATCCATGAGAAGAATAGCAAGTAAACCACATTTTAGTTGACTAAACAATTCAAAGATAATGAACAACACTGCACTATCTGCCTATTTCTTGCATCTTGTTCATTATTCTTCTGGATATTGCTGTGCTCTCACTTGAATCTGTAACCATTCACTTCGTGAATGCCATTTTGTTCTTTGCAGTATCATTTTTATCTTCTGCAGGCATGCTATTTATCTGGGACTTCTTGGCTTTTGGGTTTTTAGGTACAGGGCTGTGACGAGTGCCTACTATAGAGGAGCTGTGGGGGCAATGCTAGTTTATGACATGACCAAGCACCAATCATTCGATCATGTTGCTAGGTGGCTGGAAGAGCTGCGTGGGCATGCCGACAAGAACATCGTGATCATGCTCATTGGCAACAAATCAGACCTTGGCACTCTTCGCACTGTTCCCACTGAAGATGCCAAGGAATTTGCCGAGCGCGAGAACCTCTTCTTCATGGAGACTTCTGCTCTTGATTCCACCAACGTTGAGCCTGCTTTCTTGACTGTGCTTACTGAGATCTACCGAGTCATCAGCAAGAAGTCCCTAGTTGCCAACGAGGAGCCCGACTCTGGTGGGAACTCAAGCCTTCTCAAAGGGACACGTATTGTTGTCTCTGGCCAGGAACCACCTGCGAGTTCAAGCACCTTCAGTTGCTGTGGGTCCTAGGTATCAAGCTCCAATTTTGTGTAGCCGCTGGTGTTACATTCTTTTGTTGACCTTTTCCCTTTTTGTAGGTGATAGATGCGACCCATCTTTTCTTTTTCCTTTTTGATTGAAGAAAGTTGTAGCTGTATAAGACGATTATTTTGAAACACTTTGTGATTTGGTTCTTTTCTGTAATTAGACGAGATACCCCCGAAAAAAAGGGTTATTACAATACTTCATTATGTAGAAGTACCGAGCCTGTACTGTTCTCTTTGTGCTTTGAAGTTCTAAATGAATTCTCTCTCTCTCTCTCAAAACGTATGCCAGTTTTCCTAATATAGCTCATTTTGTATTAAAGATTCTAATTATTAATAAACCCTTTTTAACCATTTTGGAATTTGAAGTATAAGTGGCACTTTTATAATTTGTCCATGATGTCAGTCAATGTGCCAAGTTGATGCCCACTGAATTCTTGGATCAATCTATCCATTTCAGATAACAAGAAAAATTGTTAGGTCCTACAAGGCCAACATGCTGCAAATCTTCTTAATCATTTTTAAAAAAGTTGAAAATCTGAGAAAATATTCTCGTGAACCCACTGTTGTAACACGGTATACTCATTAGGCTGACTGGCGGTAGTTACTTCTGGACTCGCCACAAAAGTATTTCATGAAGATAGGTAAAAGAGAAAATTAATCCCTCAAAAGTAAATAATCTGGCATAAAAGGATCTCTTTACATCTACCGTTTTCCTATATTTACCAACATATGAAAATTATGTTGGAAAAACATTTCTCTCTGAAAATTCTGGAATTGTAAAACCCCTCTCCCCTGATCAGTTTCGCCCCCCCCCCCCCTCTCCCCCCAAACGCCACACACACACAACAAGCCCTTGCAACCAAAAAACAGGAGAAGAAATTTGAAAATCTCTTCCTCTGAAGCTTTGATGTGCCGAAGAAAAAAAAAATGTTGAACCACTATTTAAATATATTGAAATATTTACAAATCAAATTATGGTATTTAATTAGTTTTGAGGATGATAAAATGAAAATAATATCTTAAAAAATTATTGATTTTTCTAAACTCTATTTTTACCTATTTTTCAAACATAATGACAAACACTAAATTATCATTTCATCATATAAGAAGTTTACTTCATCGATATACGAAGCAAATTTTGTCATATGCGAAGATTATTTCGTCGATATACGAAGCTAACATTGTCATATCTAAGGTTTCAATTCGTCTTATATGAAGTCTCACTTCGACAGACTGCGTTATATTTTGGACCAGTCAAAGTCCCACTTTGACGGATTCCTTTATACTCTGAACTAGTTGAAGTCCCATCGATTAACTATGTTGTATTTTGGACCAGCCGAAATCCCACTTCGACTGATTGCCTTATACTCTGAACCAGTCAATACCTATTGGTGTTCAAATGTTCTGATTGATAAACAACATATCAATTGATAACTAAATTGTGTGATTTCCATCGATTGATTCACAAATCTTATCAACTGGTTCATATTCTATCGATTGACTTTGAAAATCTTATCGATTGCTCTTTTATCCTATCGATTGATGAGAAACGTATCCATTGAAGAACAATTGTGTATCGATTGAGTTTAGATCAACAAATGTGATTCAACATCGACTTTATCTGAAGTAACACTTCGTATCTCATTGAAATTTCACACAAACCAAATCATTAACATTTGTTATCACAGCATGTTATTATCATAATTTAAAAAATAATATCTTGTAAAATGACCTATATTTTAATCTCCATAATTCTAATCAAAATGTTTCTTAATTATATTATTTTATGACTTTTGATGTGAGTTCTGTTCAGGAGATATTTTGTTAATAAATTTGCTTGTAAAATCTATGCAATTTATATCTCTTTAAATCTCAAAATATTCTAAAATATCTTGCACTCACTTAAGCCTCTTGTAAACATAGATTATAATGGTTTATTATTTCAAAAATCTAAGTCAAGTCTGGAACTTGACCCTTTGGTTAAGTGCCATAGAAAAGTCTTTTGACATGCGCCGAAAACAACATTTTGTCTTCTGTCCGAACTGCTCTACACGTTCTCTACCAACTACATATTCTATGTTATATATATGAACTTGTGTAGACTTTTTCTATTGAACTCTTATTGATATCATGTAAAGTACGTAGATGCCAATATTTGAAATACCTCACAAGTACCTATGATCATCCCAGTGCTAATGCACTAGACCCACTCTAGTATATCTCTTGGAACTTGTCATATTTCAGGTAAGGACAAGAACAATTAATTGCAAAAATTTTTGAACGTATGAATACACATACATGCACATCGTCCTCGAAAGGAACCATGCAACGTTCACTTCTCCAATGGCTACATTCAAACAGGTCTGAAGCAATGGACATAAATTGAAGCCTATAAAAGGAGGAAAATCGAAGATGGTAGCATCCATCAAGTGAGAGACATACACATACACGAGATATCTACAAGATTTACAAGAATGCAATGCAAGCTTCTTATCTTAAGCATCCTTGTGAACCTACTGTGTTGAAGTGTCATCTGTCAACCACTAGGGTGCATCTTTCTGAGGAGTGCATTCCTAAAACTCTTCCATCAGATTTAGGGTTCTTACTTCATATTGCTAGCTTGTTGTACATTTCTTAAGTCTGAAGTCTTCCTGAGCCTTGTATTCACTGCAATAATTCCCCATAAGTAATTAGTATACCCCTTGTAGAAAGAAAGACCTGCTGAGCAGAGTGTGTATCCCCTCTAAAAAAGGGAAGGCCAAAGTGTTTTGGCATTTCATTCCCCCTTGTGGAAGGGAAGGTTAGTTGTCACTGGCAAGTTGTTTCCCCTTTGTATAAGGGAAGGCTAGCTGAGACTAGCGGTGTAATTTCCTTGTGTAGAACGGAAGACCGGTTGAAAAATGGTTGTGTATCTTTGACAAAGATAGTGAAATCCTAAGTAATTGACTTGGGGACTGAACGTAGGACTTCCATTGGAAGCAAGATCCAAACCAGGATAAAATTTTCTTGTTTATTTTTAGTTTGTTTACACTACCATATTTAACGTCTTATAGTGCTTCTTATTTTAAAAGTTTAGCTTTCGTAAAGAAAAACACCTATTTCACCCCCCTCTAGGTGAAAAGCACTATCTCCATCGATCCAACAAGTTGTATCAGAGCCAACTTCTCTCAACAAGTAGTCCAACGATTTTGAGAAGATGGTAGCTGAGTTCAAACAAGAAGATTAGTCTATCAATCGTCCTTCTTTCTTTGATGGCCAAGACTGCAACTACTAGAAGACGTGCATGAAATTCTTCATGCAAGGTATAAAATCTTAACCTTTGGTTAATTATAGGAGATGGTGATAAAAAATCCAGCGCTGAAGATAAAGCAAAATGGACTACTGATGATAAAAAGCTAATATCCTTAAATTATTGTGTCAAAAGTATTATATGTTGTACTTTATCTAAAAAGAAATTTAATCGCATCTCTACATTTAAAACTGCCAAAGAAATGTGGGACACATTAAAAGTAACTTATGAAGGAACTGACAAAGTTAAAGAAATAAGAATTGATATGCTCATAACAAAATATGAACAACTTAAAATAGAAGATAATGAAACCATAACACAAATGTATACCAAATTCACTAATATAATAAACAGATTGAATGTGTTAGGTAAAAACCGTAGTCAAAGTGAAATAGTCAGAAAAATATTAAGATCACTTACTATCTAATGGACACTTAAAGTAACTGCTATTGAAGAGGCTAATGTTTTAACAACAATGCCAATGGAAAAACTAATAGGATCTTTGATGGCCCATGAAATCAATATGGAAAGGCTAACTGAAAACTCATCAAAGAAAAATGTAACTAACACCTTGAAAGTAGCACCACCATTGTCTAGCTGTGATTATACAGGATCATCGAACTCTGAGGACACTAAAGAAGAAGATGTTGGCCCACTTAGTTAAGGAAGGGAAACTCACTTAGCCACCCTCCTGGAACAAACCCCAGTGCGGTTCTACTAGACTTAAACCCCAGCTAGGTTTTGCTGACACCAACCCTAGCTAGGTTCTTCCCTCAACCCAAGGGGAACACTATGCACAGTCCCACAAAGAGGAACACTGTATACAGTCTGTCACGTCCCGATGCAGAATAATGGAACGTGAGGCAGTTAATATAGCGTAAGTATAGAGCAAAAAAAATAACATCAAACCACTACACCGTTTGAATAATACTAAATTAAATGTATTTCATTAATCATTCTGCCATGTCTATTGCATTCACTAATTTTAGAGCCATAATTATGGGCCATGAGAACTTTAACATATTTAATAAAACAACTAACTATACTAAATTCTAAAATAACAGGATGACATCTGGGTCACTCTTGAACTTGCTCATCCCCATCCTCATGAGTGTGGTAGTCCTCATCCTACTCACCTGAGAACACATATCAAATAATGCACGGTGAGCGACAACGCTCAGTAGAACTTAAATCTCATGAGCCAAGCATGCTTAAAATGATTAATGCATTAAAGAGCAGAGTAACTAATGATAGAGAGGGTCAAGTAAAATCGAGAAAGTAACAGTACAAGTAGCGTGGTTCAAATAGCACATGAATCAAGTATAGCACATGGAATAGGATCAGCTATATGATGTATGTCAAGCCATGATAGAGAGCGATAGCAAGTCGATATCAAGTAAAACGTCAATGTCAAGTAGATAGCAAGTAACATGCATAGCAAAAGAGAGAAAAGTTGGCCATAGAGAGAGTAAATACCCACTGGGGCAAATAGCACTTTAATTGATTTTCATCAATCAAGATAGTATATCATTTTGATTGTCAATAGACAGTCGAAATAGTACAGCACTTTGGTTGTCAATAGACAGTCGAGATAGATAGCACTTTGATTGTTAATAGATAGTTGAGATAGATAGCACTTGAGTGTAATGCCAAACACTTTGGTCAATTAACTCCCGCAGGTACTAGCACTTTCAGGTGCACCTCCTAGGACCAGACTGGGCCCTTCAATATTTCTAGGCACTGGTTATTTTTATTATCTTTAGACAATCTGTCAAATGGCCATAGAGAGTACCAGAATAGATAAGAGCAATTGAAGAATAGACGCGAGTTTAGAGAGAACTTGTAAGGCCCTTGAATTTTGTTGTATTACTTTATTACGTGTAAATAATTCATGCTTGTGTATGTATAGAATGTACATATCTACGAACGTATTAACTAGTTATACTTATGTGTGCATGTGTATAATTAGTTGTAAATAGTGTATGAATTGCATGGTGGTAGTGTGTACATGATAGTATATATATGTATAAGTTAAGCATGGTTTCTGCATGTTTTAAGTTCTAAACGAAGGGCCAAATTAGCGTCAGTATGGATGGACGTCCATGCTGAGTCAGCATCCACCTCGATGGACGCCAATGCTTAAGTCAACGTCCATGGATGTGAACGTTAATATCTCTGACCTGGATGCGTTGCAGACCTCGAAATACCGGGGGTAAGCAAGCCCAGCCGTTGGGGGGATGTCCCCAACGGCTATGCGGCCATCCCATCACCTCTCCGGGGTTCCCTAAACCCCTCTCCTATAAACCAAACCCCCTTCTGCACCAGAAGAGTTCTCTTTGGCTCTTTGCAAGGAGAAGAAACCCTAGCTTCTGTGAGAAAAACCAGACTTTGCATGCTCTGATCCGGCAACTTGGAGCTTCATCCGGCGATCCCTTGCAACTGGAGGCCAGAGTGGACCAAGGAGAAGGCTTCCCGACCCCAGCTTGCTGTGGAGGTCGACCAAGAACCCGGAGGAGTGGTGTTTTGGAGACTTCTTGGGACTACCCAAGGAGAGCTTCAATGACACATTTGATCCCTTTGGAGGTTTTGTGAGAGACAAGTAACCCATTCACTTCGTCTATGTAGGTGTCTAGTAGGGTTTTATCATTTTTACAGATTTTCTTCGTGTTTTGGATCCCCACATTCCTCCTTCTTTTGGAGCTCTGGTCTGTGTTTTGCACAGACCTGAACTTGACGGCAAGACTCCTCGCCGTTAAGATCTTCAATTAACGGCCAACGATGTTGCTGTTAAGCTCCATTAACGGCCAGACTGTGCTGTTAAGTTCTTCAGGGCAGAACAGTGAGCTGTTCTCCTTTGTATATGATTTATTTTCCGAAGTGTTTTCGCATGAGGATATAAAGTAATTGTTGTATGTTATGTGAAATAGATACAGTGATGTGTGGGGGAAAATTCTTGTGCATTTGTGGATGGTAGGAGTTATTAGTTTTATTAAAATACATGTTGGAAGAAATGGTTGTACATATCTATCTACTGTTCACATGATCCGTGAAGAATCCGAGTGCCCAAATTTTTATAAACCATGTATGTATGTGTCAGTCTATGCCCTGCAAATTTCGGAATTTTTCTAAGAGCATGTGATTTACTAAAATTTCTGTTTTAAAAATAGAAAACCTGCGTCGGATTTGTAAAATTTACAGTAAATCAGGTGATGTGCTATAAATCTGAGGAAAATTCATGTAATGATGTGTATGTTAGGTTCAGGGCTGTGAACTATCAAACTGGATATTCATCCTATGTTCCATGATAAATTGAATTATGAATAGCATGCAATTGAATGTTTTAATTTCTGTAAATGTAATATGACTCAGAAAATTTTTGGAAATTTGCATGTGTGGTCATAAACCTACAAACAGTGTGTGCTTAAATTTTCATGTGATTTGGATAACAGAAAGTGATATTATGAGATTTCCATGTGAAAACGAATGATTAATGCATGTTATCATGAATGTGGTTTGATTAGGCATTGTTTAGCCTGATTAGTGTAAAGTATTGAATGTTAAAGTCTATCAACAGTAGTATCATGATTAGGAAAACAGAGCCATGTGAATAA
Source organism: Colocasia esculenta (assembly GCA_014218235.1). Lineage (NCBI taxonomy): Eukaryota > Viridiplantae > Streptophyta > Magnoliopsida > Alismatales > Araceae > Colocasia > Colocasia esculenta. Next base: position 48,219,233 of record CM024760.1, on the reverse strand, counting down.
GTGAGAAAATGTAAAGACATGTGTAATATGTGTGTTAAAAAAATCGGAATGTGTAATGTGTAAGACTGTGCCATGTGTGACACTGCTTCCATAGAGGGCCGTGGAACCGTACCACGGAAAAGTCCCCATGGGAAGGTTCAATGTGTTAAGATACTAAGGGCATTAGGATGAAATCCTGGAGGTGGACAAGTACCACTGGTTAGGGTGGAGACTTGTTGTCCCGGTCTGCGCAGTCCAAGAGTCGTCACTATATTGCCTAAGTGACGTCTATGTGTATGTGTTATGTGATGTGTCCTTCTAATGGTGGTTTGGACTATGTGTCACGACACTAAATTGTGAAATGTGAATGTGATTATGTGTAAATTGTGTAGTGTGAATATGTGTAAATGTGCAATGTGTAAAAAGGGAACTATGTGAATGAGTAATTGTGTAGACATGTGAAACCATTATGTTAAATTGTGAAATTGTGGCCTATGATATGTTAATGTGAAATTATGTTATGACAGCAACCTAAAGGTGTTTATAAGAATGTTTTATGTGTGTAAAAATGCGTAGAATCCATGCTAGGAGCATTTCTTGCATATGTGTGAACAATTCCATGTTTAATTGTTATCGTGTTGTAATCAATTGGAATTGTAGCTCTCATGCAATAGGATGTGAATTGCTAAAGTATGTTAAAACAGCAACCTTAATGTGTATGAAATGATAAATGGCATGTGCAAGAATGTGTAGAAACCATGATAGGAATGTTTCCTTTTTTGTAGACAAGAATCCCTATGTTTGGTTGCTTCCATGTTATAGCCTTATTTGAAAGGTAGCTTTCATGTGATTACATGAGTAGAAGGCATGTGATAGGATGTTTATTTTGGAATGTCTTAAATCATGTACCATGTGTTTTACAATTTTGTAGAATTGTCATGATAGGTTGTCTCTTATAAACGTTCAAGCATGTATATGTTTTACCTTGTAAATAGAATGAAAAACCTACTATGATATATGCATGTATGATGTGTGTGTGTGTTATTTGCTGAGTCTTTTAGACTCATTCCTTGCTTCGGCGTACAGGTTTAGTAGGTGGTACACCTTTGGAGGAGACCGTGGAGAGTGACTCCGAGCGCGGGGAGTAGCTTGGCGGAGTTGTAGTTTTGACATTTTGACTTTCATCGTATGTAAATGAGGCATTGTAATAGAAACACTATGTAATTTGTGGACAACTATGTATTTGAATTTAGTACATCGTTATGTGGACTTTATTTCTTTTAAATCGTCTTGGGATCATGTATGTTAAATGTGGATGATGAAATGAAAGGAGAGACCTTGTTCTTTTACTTCCGCTACTCTGTATTTATATTTATGAGCATCTCAATCATATGTTATTGTTTGGGTAAATGCCCCACTGTGATAACGTTCATTATACCGACGTGGGTTGGTATAACCGTACCGGTATAATGAGGGTCGTCACAGGGATTGGTATCAGAGCAACCGGTTGAGATTGCACATGAATATATAGAATCATCATCCCCATTACATGCTAAGTCTACATAGGAATGTCCACATGTGTAGAATTGATTAATAATGAATGAAAATAGATAAGAAAATGGTTAGGAAATAAATTAACGTAGCTCTAATGGTGGCTGAAATTTATTGCAGCCATGGCTTCGAGAGGTAGGCGTGGCGGAGCGCCGGCCCCGTGAGGACGAGCCGAGACGTGAGGAGCGGGCGGAGCAGCAGGCCCCAGCACCGCAGGGTCCTGTACTTCCCCCACCGCCGCCTGTGGATTATGGAGTGTTCATGCAAGGTTTGTGCAGGCCATGCAGACGCAGGCCCACACCCAGGCTGCACTCCAAGCTCAGTTGGAGGCTCAGGTTAGATGGCAAATTAATTAGTAGTCTATTTATTTTAATTATGTGATATTATGTTGAATGTGTATTGTGTTGTGTACTGTAGCAGGCTCAAGTCCAGCTCAGGACCATGGTGGACCTTCCATCATGGAAAGATTCAAGAGGATGCTGCCACCCTTTTTAGGGGGAGAGCGATCCATTACTAGCTGAGAGTTGGATGAGGGAGATTGAAAAGATCTTCCGAGCTATTAGGTGCGCGGATGAGGATAAGGTTACTTTAGCCACCTATATGCTTCAGGTATGTGTTAGTTTTGTATGTTTGTATGTTCTATTAAGTTAATGTGTTAGATGGTGCTTATGAACGGTGTACTACAGGAAAGAGCTGATGTATGGTGGGCTTCATTACTACGTACACGGTTTGAGGACGGCGCGATTGAGTTGCTTGGGACGAGTTCGTGAGGCTCTTTCGGGCCAAGTTCGTCCCGAGCATATTCAAGATCGGATGGAGCAGGAGTTCCTCTCCTTGACTCAAGGCTCCATGACCGTGCTAGAGTATGAGGCAAGGTTTGCAGAACTATCTAAGTATGCACCTCACGTTGTGGCAGATGAGCGCAGGAAAGCAAAGAAGTTCGTGATGGGCCTAAAGCCATCACTGAGGACGAGGCTAGTGGCGTTCGACCATCGTACTTTGGACGAGGCCCTTAGCGCTGCCTGTAGACAGGAGGGTGAGATGGAGCAATACCTTGAAGAGAAGAAGGCTTCGCAGAAGAGACCTGCAGCTACGTTCCAGCGGCAGGACAAGAAGAAAGTGGTGTACCAGACACAGCAGCGATCAGTAGCAGTCGGCAGTACTCAGGTACCCTCTGTACGTTCTCCTGGTGTGAAGAAAGAGTGTCCCCACTGTGGGAAGACACATGGTGGTTCCGAATGTTGGATGATTGCGGGAAAGTGCTTGAAGTGTGGAAGCAGCGACCACAAGATCAAGGATGTCCGAGACTTCAGCAGGGAGTCCAGCGCGGAGCGCCAGCCACAGTAGTAGCAGCAGCAGCGCCAGCACAGGAAGACCAGGAAGGCCTCGAGCCCCAGCTCGAGTGTTTGCTCTAGCACGAGAGACGCCGAGCAGGCAGAGCATGTCACCGAAGGTACGTTTCTTCTAGGTGTGCACGCTCGGGTTTTGTTTGATACGGGTGCCACTCACTCGTTCATTTTCGAGCGGTTTGCTAGGCAGTTAGCTCTAGAGTCGAGGTAGAGTCTGAGGAGTTAGAGGTCCCTTTGTCTGTGCACACCCTGCGGGTACGGTATCGACTAGGAAGTGCATTCCGTCGTTACCTGTGTGCATTGAGGATAGGGTTTAGAAGGGTGTTTCTTCTTGCTAAAGATGAAGGACTTTGATGCTATTCTTGGTCTGGATTGGCTAGAGGAGCACTATGCGTTAGTAGATTGTCGTGGAAAGAGATTGTTTTCCGCATTCCTGGTGAGGACGAGTTCTCTCATCCCTTGCCAAGGAACTTGGCGGGAAAGTTGGTCATCTCTGCCATGAAGGCGATGCGCATGGTAAACAAGGGTTGTGACGCTTTTTGCCAGCGTGGTATTAGTACCTAAGGCTGATGAGTCACCTACTCTTGCAGAGATCGAGGGTGCAGGATTTTCCAGATGTCTTTCCTGATGATTTGTCTGGATTGCCACCGGATAGAGAGATAGAGTTCACCATAGAGTTGCTTCCGGGAACCTCTCCTATCTCAAAGGCTCCATATCGGATGGCACCTGCGGAGTTAGCTGAGTTGAGGAGGCAGTTGCAAGAACTGCTAGATAAGGGATTTATTCGCCCTAGTGTTTCCCCTTGGGGCGCACCTGTATTATTCGTCAAGAAGAAAGACGGGTCACTTAGGTTATGCATTGACTACAGAAAGCTGAACCAAGTGACAGTGAAGAACAGGTATCCCTTACCTCGTATTGATGATTTGTTTGACCAGTTGCAAGATGCATCAGTCTTTTCTAAGATTGATTTGCGATCTGGTTATCATCAGTTGAGGATTCGGAGTGAGGATGTGTCCAAGACGGCATTCAGATCCCGTTATGGACATTATGAGTTTTTGGTCCTTCCTTTCGGATTGACCAACGCCCTGCAGCGTTCATGGATCTCATGAACAGGGTGTTTAGGCCGTATCTAGATAGCTTTGTAGTGGTTTATGATGATGTGTTGGTCTACTCTCCGGATGAGGCCACACACCGTCAGCATTTGAGGGTAGTATTAGAGGTTCTCGTGAGCACAAGCTGTATGCAAAGTTCAGCAAGTGCGATTCTGGTTGCGCGAGGTTCATTTCCTCGGGCATGTTATCTCGGTGCTGGTGTTGCAGTTGATCCAGCAAAGGTCCAGGCAGTTATGGATTGGGAGGTTCCAAGACCCCTTCGGAGATTCGTAGTTTTCTGGGTTTGGCTGGTTACTATCGGCGATTCATTGAGGGATTTTCATCCATCGCCGCCCCATTGACTCAGCTCACCAGAAAGGGAGTGAAGTTTGTCTGGTCCGAGAAGTGTGAGAGTAGTTTTCAATTGTTGAAGACTAAGCTCACGTCAGCTCCGGTGTTAGTCTTGCCGAGCGGTGTAGAGGGTTTTGCTATCTACACGGATGCGTCTCGGATTGGCTTAGGCTGTGCTAATGCAGCAAGGAAGGGTAGTGGCATATGCTTCTCGTCAGTTGAAGGAGCATGAGAAGAACTATCCGACTCATGATTTGGAGCTCGCAGCAGTGGTTCATGCACTAAAGATCTGGAGGCACTATCTTTATGGTGTCAGATTTGAGGTGTTTACCGACCACAATAGCTTGAAGTATCTTTTCTCCCAAAAGGAATTAAACCTGAGGCAGAGAAGATGGATTGAGTTCTTGAAGGACTATGACTTCGACCTTCAGTATCATCCTGGAAAGGCAAATGTCGTAGAGGATGCTCTGAGCAGGAAGAGGCCATCTCTCCAGCAAGACTGGAAGATGTTGGAGGATGCGGCTTGCGCGTTGATTGAGTTAGAGCCATCGTTATGCCAGGCTTTTGTAGCTCAGTTATCCCTTAGGTCCTCGGTTTTGGATGAGGTGATCGAGCAACAGAAAGCCGACCCTAGACTCTTAGAGCTAGTGGGCAAGACAGGCATTGCTCGTGATGAGGACGGTGTGATTAGATTCCATCACCGAGTGTGTGTCCCTGATTTGGTAGATGTCCGTGAGCATGTGTTAGCGGAGGCTCAAAGATCGCGATTCTCTATTCATCCGGGTAACACTAAAATGTACCAGGATTTGAAGAGGTCCTTTTGGTGGTCTGGCATGAAGAGGGATGTGGCAGATTATGTATCCCGGTGTTTAGTATGCCAGCAAGTAAAGGCCGAGCGACAGCGACCATCCGGCCTTATGCAAAGGATGGAGATCCCAGTGTGGAAGTGGGAAGCTGTCACGATGGATTTTGTTTCGGGTTTGCCTCGATCTAGAAGGGGCAATGACTCGATTTGGGTAGTTGTAGATAGATTCTCGAAGACTGCACATTTCTTGCCTATGAAGAAGAAGCAGTCGGTTGAGAGTTTAGCTAGATTGTATGTTAGTAGTGTGGTTAGATTGCATGGTGTGCCGAAGTCGATCATTTCGGATCGAGATCCGAGATTTACTTCGAGGTTGTGGAAGGGTCTTCAGCATGCGTTAGGTTCGGAGCTGAAGCTCAGTTCGGCGTTTCATCCCCAGACAGATGGACAGTCGAGAGGACTATCCAGACGCTCGAGGATATGTTGAGAGCGTGTGTACTGGATTGGAAGGATGATTGGGAGCGTCATTTACCTCTAGTGGAGTTCGCATACAACAACAGCTTTCATGCGAGTATTGGTATGGCTCCATTTGAGGCGTTGTATGGTAGGCCTTGCAGATCTCCTTTATGTTGGGAGGAGACCGGTGATAGGCAACTGATCGGTCCGGAGTTAGTTCAGGAGACTTCGGATAAGGTCCAGCTTATCAGGAAGAGGCTTGTTGCGGCACAGGATAGGCAGAAGAGCTATGCCGACAACAGGAGGAAGGATTGGAGTTCGAGGTGGGTGATCATGTCTTCTTGAAGATATCACCTACTCGTGGTGTCGTCAGGTTTGGCAGGCATAGTAAGTTGAGCCCTAGATTCATTGGCCCGTATGAGATTCTCAGACGATTGGGCAGCGTGGCATATGAGCTAGCTTACCCCCAGCTTTAGCTAGTGTTCATCCCGTTTTCCACGTTTCTATGCTCAGGAAGTATGTCCGAGATCCATCTCATGTGATTAGTCATGAGCCAGTGGAGATTCAGCCAGATTGTCGTATGTGGAGCAACCAGTAGCTATTCTTGACCGGAAGGTTCAGCATCTCCGGAACAAGGGTATTGCGTCGGTGAAAGTTCTATGGCGGAACTTCTCGCGAGAGGAGGCTACTTGGGAGCTTGAGGATGCGATGAAGAAGAAGTATCCCCGTTTGTTTGAGTAGTTTTGTTTAAACTTCGAGGACGAAGTTTCTTTAAGGGGGAGAGGGTGTAAGGCCCTCGAATTTTGTTGTATTACTTTATTACGTGTAAATAATTCATGCTTGTGTATGCATAGAATGTACATATCTACGTATGTATTAACTAGTTATACTTATGTGTGCATGTGTATAATTAGTTGTAAATAGTGTATGAATTGCATGGTGGTAGTGTGTACATGATAGTATATATATGGCATGTATATATATGTATAAGTTAAGCATGGTTTCTGCATGTTTTAAGTTCTGGCGAAGGGCCAAATTGGCGTCAACATGGATGGACGTCCATGCTGAGTCAGCGTCCACCTCGATGGACGCCAATGCTTAAGTCAACGCCATGGATGTGGACGTTAATATCTCTGACCTGCATGCGTTGCAGACCCCGAAATACCGGGGGTAAGCAAGCCCAGCCATTGGGGGGATGTCCCCAACGGCTATGCAGCCATCCCATCACCTCTTCGGGGTTCCCTAAACCCTCTCCTATAAACCAAACCCCCTTCTGCACCAAAGAGTTCTCTTTGGCTCTTTGCAAGGAGAAGAGAGAAACCTAGTTTATGTGAGAAAAACCAGACTTTGCATGCTCTGATCGGCAACTTGGAGCTTCATCCGGCGATCCCTTGCAACTGGAGGCCAGAGTGGACCAAGGAGAAGGCTTCCCCGACCCCAGCTTGCTATGGAGGTCGACCAAGAACCCGGAGGAGTGGTGTTTTGGAGACTTCTTGGGACTGCCCAAGGAGAGCTTCAACGACACATTTGATCCCTTTGGAGGTTTTGTGAGAGGCAAGTAACCCATTCACTTCGTCCATGTAGGTGTCTAGTAGGGTTTTATCATTTTTACATATTTTCTTCGTGTCCTAGATCCCCACATTCCTCCTTCTTTTGGAGCTCGGGTCTGTGTTTTGCACAGACCTGAACTTGACGGCAAGACCCCTTGCCGTTAAGATCTTCAATTAACGGCCAACGATGTTGCCGTTAAGCTCCATTAACGGCCAGACTGTGCTGTTAAGTTCTTCAGGGCAGAACAGTGAGCTGTTCTCCTTTGTATATGATTTATTTTCCGAAGTGTTTTCGCATGAGGATATAAAGTAATTGTTGTATGTTATGTGAAATAGATACAGTGATGTGTGGGGGAAAATTCTTGTGCATTTGTGGATGGTAGGAGTTATTAGTTTTATTAAAATACATGTTGGAAGAAATGGTTGTACATATCTATCTACTGTTCACATGATCCGTGAAGAATTCGAGTGCCCAAATTTTTATAAACCATGTATGTATGTGTCAGTCTATGCCCTGCAAATTTCGGAATTTCTAAGAGCATGTGATTTACTGAAATTTCTGTTTTAAAAATAGAAAACCTACGTAGGATTTCTAAAATTTACAGTAAATCAGGTGATGTGCTATAAATCGGGGGAAAATTCATGTAATGATGTGTATGTTAGGTTCAGGGCTGTGAACTGTCAAACTGGATATTCATGCTATGTTCCATGATAAATTGAATTATGAATAGCATGCAATTGAATGTTTTAATTTCTGTAAATGTAATATGACTCAGAAAAATTCTGGAAATTTGCATGTGTGGTCATAAACCTACAAACAGTGTGTGCTTAAATTTTCATGTGATTTGGATAACAGAAAGTGGTATTATGAGATTTCCATGTGAAAACGAATGATTAATGCATGTTATCATGCATGTGGTTTGATTAGGCATTGTTCAGCCTGATTAGTGTAAAGTATTGAATGTTAAAGTCTGTCAACAGTAGTATCATGATTAGGAAAATAGAGCCATGTGAATAAGTGAGAAAATGTAAAGACATGTGTAATATGTGTGTTAAAAAAATCGGAATGTGTAATGTGTAAGACTGTGCCATGTGTGACACTGCTTCCATAGAGGGCTGTGGAACCGTACCATAGAAAAGTCCATGGGAAGGTCAATGTGTTAAGATCCTAAGGGCATTAGGATGAAATCTGGAGGTGGACAAGTACCACTGGTTAGGGTGGAGACTTGTTATCCCGGTCTGCGCAGTCCAAGAGTCGTCACTATATTGCCTAGGTGGCGTCTATGTATATGTGTTATGTGATGTGTCCTTCTAATGGTGGTTTGGACTATGAGTCATGGCACTAAATTGTGAAATGTGAATGTGATTATGTGTAAATTGTGTAGTGTGAATATGTGTAAATGTGCAATGTGTAAAAAGTGAACTATGTGAATGAGTAATTGTGTAGACATGTGAAACCATTATGTTAAATTGTGAAATGGTGGCATATGATATGTTAATGTGAAATTATGTTATGACAGCGACCTAAAGGTGTTTATAAGAATGTTTTATGTGTGTAAAAATGCGTAGAATCCATGCTAGGAGCATTTCTTGCATATGTGTGAACAATTCCATGTTTAATTGCTATCGTATTGTAATCAATTGGAATTGTAGCTCTCATGCAATAGGATGTGAATTGCTAAAGTATGTCAAAACAACAACCTTAATGTGTATGAAATGATAAATGGCATGTGCAAGAATGTGTAGAAACCATGATAGGAATGTTTCCTTTTATGTAGACAAGAATCCCTATGTTTGGTTGCTTCCATGTTATAGTCTTATTTGAAAGGTAGCTTTCATGTGATTACATGAGTAGAAGGCATGTGATAGGATGTTTATTTTGGAATGTCTTAAATCATGTACCATGTGTTTTACAATTTTGTAGAATTGTCATGATAGGTTGTCTCTTATAAACGTTCAAGCATGTTATATGTTTTACCTTGTAAATTGGAATGAAAAACCTACTGTGATATATGCATGTATGATGTGTGTGGTGTTATTTGCTGAGTCTTTTAGACTCATTCCTTGCTTCGGCGTACAGGTTTAGTAGGTGGTAAACCTTTGGAGGAGACCGTGGAGAGCGACTCCGAGCGCGGGGAGTAGCTTGGCGGAGTTGTAGTTGTGACATTTTGACTTCCATCGTATGTAAATGAGGCATTGTAATAGAAACACTATGTAATTTGTGGACAACTATGTATTTGAATTTAGTACATCGTTATGTGGACTTTATTTCTTTTAAATCATCTTGGGATCATATATGTTAAATGTGGATGATGAAATGAAAGGAGAGACCTTGTTCTTTTACTTCCGCTACTCTGTATTTATATTTATGAGCATCTCAATCATATGTTATTGTTTGGGTAAATGCCCCGCTGTGATAATGTTCACTATACCGACGTGGGTTGGTATAACTGTACCGGTATAATGAGGGTCGTCACAGAACTTGAATAGATGATAAAATAACGAGTAGATGAGAGCTATAGGTACATGCGCATAAAACGACGTTAAAACGGAAGATAGTAACAGTTGCACAACACATACGATTGGTGCTGGCAGTCTGGTAGAATCACTAACCGTCCACTGGCAGTGCTATGAACAAAGTCCAGAGGTCTAGTGTGATCTCAAGGAGAGAGAGAGAACTCTAAGGCCGTTGGATCATGCTGATCCCTAAGAGTATATAGATATTGATGGTACAACCCGCTCGTCAGCCATGGACGTATGCCGTAGCCAGGGAGTCTTACGGAGGCCTTAAACAAGGATTCCCTAGTCCAAGTAAGAGTCTTCCCAAACAAAGAGTCCATCCAAGTCAAGAAAAGTGTATATAGAAACATTGCTCGTCTTGCCTTGAGTGCTCGAAGGTAGAGGAGCGTCGATAACGGAATCCAAAATGAACAACAGAAAACTTAAACAAGTCCTTTAATTAAAAGATATCAATTATAAAATAAATTCAATATTTTACTAGATATATTATGAACTAATTTCTTGAGCATCGCGTGGTAGAAGGTTAGGGTTTTTGGTGTTTGCATGTGAAAGAGAATCAAAAGAGATTGAATTAAGATCGTGTACATGTCTTTTAAAAGAGGATTATAGCATGGCTAACATTAAATAACAATTAGTGACTTCATTTTAGTAATTACAAGGGATTATCAGTGAACAATAGGGTGAAATAAGCATGAAAAGGCATATTTCTATTTTCTAGAAAAGCACAATCAAATCGCAATGTCAGCCAGGCATGCGGTCATGTCATAGCGCACTGGGCCGACATGATGGCCTTGTTCATGTCGTGACAGAACGTGGCAACGCGTTCAAGTCGGGACCGACAGGTTGACACGACGACGTCGCGTCCGATCGTTGCGACGTGTTCAGGTCGGGATTTGACAGGGTCGACGTGATCTTCAGGTCGTGCCTGACAGGGCCGACGTAATCTTCAGGTCACGATGGACAGAGCCGACACCGTCTTCAGGTCACGACAGATCATGGCGATGCATTCAGGTCGCGCCCGATAAGGCCGACGCAATCTTCAGATCGCGTCGCACCACATCGCGGGTGTGCGACCTGGTCAGGCTGCATAAGAGCAGCGTGTTCTTAGGCCGAGAATGCACAATTGACAGATCTTCAATAAAATACTCATATCTTGACGTATACAACCTAGAAATCATGAAATCAATTTTAAAATGTTGCTAATAGAATTCTAAACATGATAGAAACAAGAATCAAGTAAATGGACGTAGTTTTCATGGAGTTTGAGATCGAATAAGAGGGCTCGGATATTTCATGTCAATAGACGAACTTTGTGCATGAAATACTCATAAATGACATGATAGAAATTGAGGGAAACATGAGCTTTTATTGCTAGTATCATGGGCTATCTATGGACGTGATTAATTAGATTTTGCTTGAGAGATTATTTCCTACCTTTGGACGAGTTGAACTCCTATGGCTTAGAACGTGAAGAACACTCGAAGAACACCTTGCTAGCCTTCCTCTTCACGATTTCCTCCTCCTTTGGCCTCCTTCCCCAATCCAAGAGATCTCAGATGAACCATAGAGTTGGCCATGAGGGCTTTGGGGGTTTATTTAAAGGTCTTATGTTGTTGTTTCCTAATACAACTCTAATTTCCTCCAAACTCTGAATTTCCATGTTTATCTAATTTTCCTAGCATTAATCCTTCTATTTTGCTTAGGATGAGACTCCAATTTCGTGGCTAGCAAGTTAAGGTAGTGTTAGGAGTCTATTTTAGATATATATGAGTTATATTATTGATTTACTTATCCCTTTTTAATTTATCAATAATTTAGTTACAACTTTTGACCTATTTTTCTCTAATCCATCATTTGGACTCTTATTTTTTGCCCAAGAACTCATGTATGGATCAATTTTACAGCCCATACATTGAATTTACTTAATGGGTTTTAATTTACCCCTTTTTTCTTTATCGTTTTAATTGATATAATTATTTAAAATTTGAGGGTTGCTACACAGTCCTATAGTTAGACACAAGTCTTTCTTAGAAAAAAGAAAGAACAGACTGAGAGCTATACAAGATGAACATTAAGGAACTCAAACTCTCAGCTCACAGACTCTCGCCCAGATTTACAATGATGCATAGAGAGAGTGAAGAGAGAAAAGAAGCTTGAATGCTTGAAGACTTTAGATGGTTGCTTAAGCTCACACTTCTTCTTGGGCTTGAGCTCTTTCTCTCTTGCTTTGAGTGTGTATGGTGTTGAGACTTCTCACTGGATGTACACTCTTTCAGAAGGATTTTTAGGAAGACCCTTGTTCTTCTGCTTCAAACACTTCATTCTTTATAGAGTAGAAAGATAGATCCGTTGGAACTCTTCTAGCCATTGCTCATCTTCTTCTTCATCTACTTTCCTTCTTCTTCTGTCTAATAGACATCTTCATGTGTCTAACGGATGCAAACAGCAGGTCCAAGATGTTTTGACTAGAAGTAGAATAGTCATGCAGACATTTAATGCAAATAGGAACATGTTAGACTAGAGAACTCTTCTGACAGATAGCCCATACTGCTTTTTCCTTTTTGTCCATATTTTATGCTGACATCTAGACATGTTAGGTAAGACCCTTTTGTCTAGCAAGAAGGAAGGAGTCATTTTAGTCTTTATTTTCTGTTGACTCCTTTTCTTACCTATCGTGATAAGATAGAAGGTGCACAACATGAATATCTTATGGATTTGAAGACTTATTTGAATTTTCATTTGGGGCCACAGATGTTTGAAATCAAGTAAGCATCAATTGTTATATAAATAACATTAATCAGAATATTATATCACTAATTAAAATGAACGACAATCGATATGATATATGTTATTTGTTCATCAATCGTTATATTATAACAGCAATTGGTATTAAATATGGAGGCAATTGATGTTTGCTTGAAAGGCAATCGATGTTTTATGAAGGTAATCGATGTTTTATAAAGACAATAGATGTTAAGATGTTCAGCAATCGATATGACAATTCAAATGGACAAAAATACAACGTGGTTGATCGAAGTAGACTGCTTCAACTGGCCAAGATATAACGCAGTCAGTCAAAATGAAGCTTCGGATATGACGAAGTGTAACTTCGGATACGACGAAATGAACTTCGTATATGACGAAGTGAACTTTGGATGAAAAGAAATTAATGTTGTCGGTCGAAGCTTAAACATGCAGTCAGTCAAAATGAAGCTTCGGATATGACGAAGTGTAACTTTGATTGATCAAGACAAAAACAAGCATGACGAAGTGCTAGCTTCGGATATGACGAAGTAGACTTCAGATATGACGAAGCCAGCTTCGTATATGACGAAGTAAGCTTCGACTGATCATGATAGAAACATGCATGACAAAGTTGAAACTCAGTGTAAATCTGAAGTGATAATGCAAGAATACATTGTATTCATAGGAGAGACATGATATAAAATATATTAATGATATTTTAAGTTAAACATGGGTTTTGTTATCACCAAAATAAAGGGTAAAATATATGAGTGGTTCAACAGAAGAAGCATTTTATCAAGAAGATTGCAAAGAATTCTCCCCAAAAAGAAAAGGTATCAATCCAAGTGAGATTACAAAAAGGACAGAAGCAAGACAAATGAATCGATCTCCTACGAGTGCAAACAATCCGGGCACATAAAGGTGGACTGCCCAAGATTAAAGAAGAAATATTCAGAAGAAATCTCAAGAAAAGATAAAAAGTACAATCGACACAAGTACAAAAAGGTCTCAAGAAAAGCTATGGCAGCCGCATGGGAAAATTAAGATGTAAGTTCAAGCTCATCAAGTTCGGAATTAGAAACAAAAAAGGCCAACTATATTTTTATGGCAAATCTTGAAGAAAAGGTAACATCTGAAACTTACTTTAGCTCCTATTCAAATTCTGATGATGATCTAGAAGAAACTTTTAATGAATTATATGATAAATATAAAATAACTTTTAAAGAACTAAAGAAAGCAAAAAAGGAATTAGAACAATCGGAGGAAGAAAATAAAAAATTAATGGAGGAAAAATTATTAAAAAGATCAACCAACTTGAAGATAAGACAGAAGAACTAAATATTGACTTAAGCACAATCAGAACAAAGCTTAAACATAGAGAAGTTAAACTAATAGATACTATCAAACTAAATAAATGAAGAATTGCATGAACATATGATGGGATTATTTAAAGAAAAATGTCAAACTGGAAAAACAAATATGCAAAGCAAAACAGTAACAACTCTTAAAAATGAAAATGAGTATCTAAAAGCATCCATAAATAAACTAATAAATGAAAAGGCATTCTTAATGCTATATTTAAAAGGTTCCATAAAAGGGGAAAAATATGGTCTTGGTTATATACATAAGAAAAATGAAAAACAAATTAAATATCCTAATGAATATCCATTACCAAAATTCGTAAAAGAATAAAAAAGAGTAATAACTAGAAAACGAACTTACCTAAAAAACAACAGAAAATCAACCAAGATTGTAAAACAAAATATATCTATTGTTGTTCATATTGTAATAAATTAGGACACATCGTCAACACATGCACCATAAAACATATGTTATGGATACCTAAAACTTGTTTGACTAATCTTTCAGGACCTAAAGGAATTTGAGTACCTAAAAACTCTCATTAATTTATTTTTCAGGGAAGCCTGAGAGCATCTAAATAGATTTTAGATAGTGGATATTCAAGACATATGTCAGAAGATATGAACCTATTTTCATCACTTACACCTGATAAAGAGGAAGTAATTTTTGAAAATAATCAGAAAGGAAAAGTGGTTGGTCAAGGAAAGATCTCAACTAAATCAAGATTTCTAATTGAAGATGTACTATGTGTAGAAGGTATGAAACACAACCTAATCAGCATAAGCCAACTATGTGACAAAGGTCATCAGATACAATTTCTTGAAAATAAGTGTATCATTACCAAAGGAAATCAAAAAGTCTTTGAAGTATTTAGACATAAAAACATGTACGTGTTGCACCTAGAAGAATTAAGAAGCCAATATATTTGCTTACAATTAAAGGCTCAGAAGACTTTGATCTTTGGCATTGAAGACTGGGGCATGCAAGCAACTCAGTATTAAAGAAATTATTAAAGCATGATTTAGTGAGAGGTCTCCCCAAGGTAAAGACCAACGACAAAACGATCTGTTCTGCATGCACAAAAAGGAAACAAGTTTATGTCTTCCTCTCAATCAAAGAATATAGTAACAACATCCAAACGTATAGAGCTCATACATATGGATCTGTTTGGACCCGTAAGAACCATTAGTCTTGGAGAAAAATTGTACAGATACGTAGTAGTAGATGACTATTCAAGATTTACGTGGTGTGACACATTTCCAGCATTTCTAAAGCTTGGTAAAATGTTAGAGAAAGATCAGAAATACATCATCATAAGTATCAGATCAGATCATAGTGGAGAATTTCAAAACAAAGAATTTACTATGTTCTATAAGGAGAAAGGAATACAACACAACTTCTCAGCTCTTAAAACTTTTCAACTCTTAAAACATCTTAGAAAAATGGAGTAGCACAAAGAAAAAATAGAACATTGCTTGACATGATAAGAATGATGTTGTCAGACTACAGTTTATTGAAGTATTTCTGAGCTGAAGTTGTCAACATAGCATGTTACATCATCAACTGAGCAATGGTAAGACCTATACGTAAGAAAACTCCATATGAGTTGTTCAAAGGTAAAAAGCCCAGATTATCTCATTTAAAACCTTTTGGATGTAAATATTTTATCCTAAATAATGGAAAAGACAATCTTGTTAAATTTGATGATCGTAGCAGTGAAGACATATTTGTTGGCCCACTTGGTACGACAGCACTCTAACCTAGGGGGGGTGAATAGGTTTTCTGAAATCTAAAACAGAAACTAAAACACAGAAAATTACCACTTAAAACCTTCGATTAGTTAATGTAGTTGAGTGTGATAGAGAGTAGCAGTGCGGAAGCAAATAAACAATCACACAAAGAACACAAGGAATTTTATCTTGGTTCGGTACTTCATTGAATGAAGACCTACATCCAGTCCCCAAGCAAATCTTGGGATTTCACTAACCGGGGTACAATCCCCCCAAGGATATACAAACCCCCAGCTCCCCGCTGGTCCTCTTCCTTTCCGAGTAGGAAGGAGACTCACTTCTATTACAGGTCAAGAAGCTAACCTCCTGGAACAAACCCCAGTGCGGTTCTACTAGACTTAAACCCTCAGCTAGGTTCTACACTGAGTACAGTCCCTCAGCTAGATAGAAATCGCCAGCAAACTCACTGGCCTTCTCTTCTCGCAGGAAGAGACTCACTATATACAGTCCTACAGCTGGACAAAGATCTTCCTTAGAAAAGAAAGAACAGGTTGAGAGTTTTACAAGAAAGGACTCTAACCCAAAAACTCTCAGCGAAAGACTCTCCCTAAGAATTACAATGAGCACACAGAGAGAGTGAAGAGAGGAAGGCTTTGAAAGCTTTGAAGACTTCTGCTCTAAAGGCTTCTCTTGAATAGGGCTCGATCTCTTTCTCTCTTTTGAGTGTATGTGGTGTTGAGGATTCTCACAGGATGTACACT
The DNA here is from genome assembly GCA_014218235.1 of Colocasia esculenta. Taxonomy (NCBI): domain Eukaryota; kingdom Viridiplantae; phylum Streptophyta; class Magnoliopsida; order Alismatales; family Araceae; genus Colocasia; species Colocasia esculenta. The sequence goes on along the minus strand of CM024760.1, from coordinate 48,202,986 downwards.
CCTTCAAAGATCTTCAGGAAAGCTCTATATGGTTCTTCAGCCTTGCTTCATCTTTTATATGGAGCAGCTTTTGAACAGATCCATTGAAGAGATCTGTTGGAACTCTTCTAGTCATTGCCGATCTTTCTATTCTTCTTCTTCTGACTGACAGCCACTTGGTGGTCTTTGAGGTCTGTAAGCATAGAAGAAAGTGTTTAGACCAGAGAAGTGTATCTGTCAGAAAGATCATACCTCTGTGTTTCTTACTAACTCCTAGACGTGGTAGGTAAACTCTTTTTGTCTAACAGGAAGGAAGAGATCCTAAGAGATAAGCAAAAAAAATTTTTGTCAGAGAGATAGTAGGTTACACATATGAAATGTATTTGAGTTTTCATTTGGCGCCATAGACATTTTAAAAGGTTTGAAGTACAGAGAAAATTGATGTTTAAGTGTAATAGAGTCAATGCAAAAGACACTCGATGTTCCACTGTAATCGTTGTTTCAACATAATCCATGTTTCAAAGTCGATGTTTCAATGGAGTCGATGTTAAACATAATCAACTTATAAAGAGAGTTGATGTAAACATAATCCATGTTGAGAGTGAATCGATGTTTCACTAAAGTCGATGTTTGATTGAAATCGATGTTTACATGGAGTCGATGTTTTAATGAAATCGATGTTTATATGAAGTCGATGTTTTAATGAAATTGATGTTTGCATGGAGTCGATGTTTTAATGAAATCGATGTTTAAGCAAAATCGATGTTCTAATAAAATCAGTGTTCAACAGAGTCGATGTTTAAGTGAAATCGATGTTGAACAAACACGATGTTTACATGAGATGAACCATAATCGATGTATTTGTATGGAAGTCATTGTGGCACTTAGTCAGTAATCGATGTGTATTGGACAGCCATCGATTTGCCTTTTCAGTGCAAATCATGAAGCGATAGTGTCATAAATTTGTATTTATTGGGAAAACATGATATTAAATATATTCAATAATATTTAATTAATCATGAGTTTTGTTATCACTAAAATAAAGGATAAAATATAAGAGTGGTTCAACAGTCTCCCCCTTTTTGGTGATGACAAAATTTATGAGAGTTTTTTGAAAAAAAATACTTAAAAACATAGAAAATAAAGAAAATTCACAGATTAAACATACTCTCCCCCTTTTTGTCAATAGCTAAAAATGAAGGATCTTACCATTTGCATTCTCACCCCTTTTGTGAATACTTCTTACCAGTATGTTGTGAGAGAGGGGGGGTTCAATAATGTTTGACATTAAATTGTAGCTCCCCCTTAGTCTGTGCTCCCCCTGAATGTGAGGCTCCCCCTTAGTCAAGTCTTCAAGAGTCTTACCTGCATTGATCTTACAAAAAGAGACTTGCAAACAATTGTTAGTAGTACTATAAATTTTAAAGCAAATATGTGACTACTCCCTCTTCAGATGTGAGTTGGATGAAGAGCTGGCAGTCACCAATGCCTTGAGCATCCTTTGTTCATGATGCTCCAAGGCTTTCCTGCAAACAACTTATTTAGAAGTAGGTACCCAAATCTTTTTGGGTCCTTGATGGTTAGATGCATAAAAATATCCTTTTGAAATCCATACTAGGTGCCTAGTTGTGCAAGTGTTTACTGTGTGTCCTAATTTATTGCAATGAGAACAACAATGAATATAATTTATTTTCCAGTTCTTATTGTCTTTGTGATATCTGTTTAGAACACAATTTTTAGAAACCTTGTTCTTTTGATAGAACTTGTTCATTACAAGAGTCTTTTTCTGTGGCATCTTGGTTTCTTTTACAAATTTTGGCAATGGATATTTTTCAGGAATTATGACTTGTTTTCCTTTTTCAGGAGGTTCGTATCCAAGACCTTGTTTATTGTTTTCAGATTTAGATCCTTTTAAGCATAGAGCCAGAGATGTTTTCCCTTTAGTTAACTTCCTAACTGATTCTTTTAAATAAAGATTTTCTTCAGTTAGAGTTTTTAATTTCTTTTCTAACTCTAATTTTTCATTGTTCTTACTTTTTAAGTCTTCATTCAAAAGATAACTATTATCTTTACTTTCCTTCAATTGTGTTTCCAATTGTTCTATTTCTGATTTAAGATCAGAGTTAGTGTTTTCTAAGCAAGTAAGATTATTTTTCAGATTCTTTAATTCTTTTATGACACTTTAATGTTTTTCATAAAGTTCATTAATTCCTCTTCTAAGTCTTCAGACTCTAACCCTGAATCAGTGGACGAATCAAAAGATGAGTCAGAATGTACCTCATCTAGTCTTGCCATGAGGGCTAGACTTTCCTGCTCTTTCTCTGATTCTGAGCTAGATGAATCTGAAGTGGTGACTTCTTCATTGTCCCAAGCAGCAGCCATGACTTTTCTTTTGAATTTCTTGTGCTTCTTTTTGGACTTTTCTGGTTGACCAGTCTTCTTGAGTTTTGGACATTCTGGTCTTAGATGTACAGGTTTTCTGCATTCATAGAAGATTGGTTCTTTATCCTTTTTCTCTTTCTTTTGGATCCTTCTTGATCCATTTTTCTTCTTATTAAGAATTTTCTAAAGTTTGGATAGAACATCATCTACATCACTATCTTCAGATCCTATATTTTTTGAACTAGAAGAAGAAGAGGTGGAAGGAGCAGCTGTAACTTTAAGAGCATTAGTAAATTTTTTCTTGGACGACCCTTCAGATAGTCGCTCCATATTGATTTCATGAGCCATAAGAGAACCAATTAATTTATCAATGGAAATTTTGGTTAGATCATGGGCTTCTTCAATAGCAGTGACCTTAGGGGTCCATGAATGAGTTAAAGACCTAAGTATTTTTCTGACAGTTTCTTCATCAGAAAGATTTTTACCAAGAGAACTTAGACCCACTACTATGCTAGAAAATCTATTCTACATTTGAATAATATTTTCGTTTGGAAGTATTTTAAATTGCTCATATTGTGAAACAAGAAAATCTATTCTACTTTGTTTTACTTTATCTGTTCCTTCATACATTACCTGTAGTTTATCCCACATTTATTTTGTAGATTTACATGCAGATACTCTAATGAATTCTCTTTTGGATAAAGCACAACATAAATAGTTCTTTTCTTTAAAGTTTAGAGACAATTTACTTTTATCAACTGTTGTAATAGCAGTAGTACCTTCAGCAGGAACAATAACGAAATCACCTACCTCTATTACCTGCCACAGATCAAAGTATGTGCCTCAAATGAAGCATTCCATTCTCATTTTCCAGTATTGGTAATCCTCTTCATCAAAGAATGGAGGTCTGGTGACTGATTGGCCTTCAGCAATCCCTTGGGTTGCCATGGATCTTGCTCTAAGATCGTTGGATCTTCTTGATTAATCAGAGTCCTGCTCTGATACCACTTGTTGGCCCACTTGGTACGACAACACACTAACCTAGAGGGGGGTGAATAGGTTTTCTGAAATTTAAAACAGAAACTAAAACACAGAAAATTACCACTTTAAACCTTCGGTTAGTTAATGTAGTTGAGTGTGATAGAGAGTAGCAATGCGGAAGCAAATAAACAATCACACAAAGAACACAAGGAATTTTATCCTGGTTTGGTACTTCACAGAAGGAAGACCTACGTCTAGTCCCTAAGAAAATCTTGAGACTTCACTAACTGGGGTACAATCCACCCAAGGATATACAAACCCCCAGCTCCCCGCTAGTCCTCTTCCTTTTCGAGTAGGAAGGAGACTCACTTCTATTACACGTCAAGAAGCTAACCTCCTGGAACAAACCCCAGTGCGGTTCTGCTAGACTTAAACCCCCAGCTAGGTTCTACACTAAGTACAGTCCCTCAACTGGACAGAAATTGCCAGCAAGCTCACTGGCCTTCTCTTCTCGCAGGAAGAGACTCACTGTATACAGTCCTACAGCTGGACAGAGATCTTTCTTAGAAAAGAATGAACATGTTGAAAGTTTTACAAGAAAGACTCTAACCCAGAAACTCTCAGCGAAAGACTCACCCCAAGAATTACAATGAGCACACAGAGAGAGTGAAGAGAGGAAGGCTTTGAAAGCTTTGAAGACTTCTGCTCTGAAGGCTTCTCTTGAATAGGGCTCGAGCTCTTTCTCTCTTTTGAGTGTATGTGGAGTTGAGGATTCTCACAGGATGTACACTCCTTCAAAGATCTTCAGGAAAGCTCTATATAATTCTTCAGCCTTGCTTCATCTTTTATATGGAGTAGCTTTTGAACAGATCCGTTGAAGAGATCTGTTGAAACTCTTCCAGTCGTTGTTGATCTTTCTATTCTTCTTCTTCTGACTGACAGCCACGTGGTGGTCTTCGAGGCCTGCAAGCATAGAAGAAAGTGTTTAGACCAGAGAAGTGTATCTGTCAGAAAGCTCATACCTCTGTGTTTCCTGCTGACACCCAGACGTGGTAGGTAAACTCTTTTTGTCTAACAGGAAGGAAGAGATCCTAAGAGATAAGCAAAAAGATTTTCTGTCAGAGAGAGAGTAGGTTACGCATATGAAATGTATTTGAGTTTTCATTAGGCACCATAGACATTTTTAAAGGTTTGAAGTACAGAGGAAATCGATGTTTAAGTGTAATAGAGTCGATGCGAAAGACACTCGATGTTCCACTGTAATCGTTGTTTCAACATAATCCATGTTTCGAAGTCGATGTTTCAATGGAGTCGATGTTAAACATAATCGATGTATAAAGAGAGTCGATGTAAACATAATCCATGTTGAGAGTGAATCGATGTTTCACTGAAGTCGATGTTTGATTGAAATTGATGTTTACATGGAGTCGATGTTTTAATGAAATCGATGTTTACATGAAGTCGATGTTTTAATGAAATCGATGTTTGCATGGAGTCGATGTTTTAATGGAATCAATGTTTAAGCAAAATCGATGTTCTAATGAAATCAGTGTTCAACATAGTTGATGTTTAAGTGAAATAGATGTTGAAAAAACTCGATGTTTACATGAGATGAACCATAATCAATGTATTTGTATGGAAGTTGTCACGCCCCTCCAATTTAGCAGCGGAATAAATCGGGAGGACGTTAGCCGAGTAAATGGTAACGTAAATTACGCATTCAGTCGCAAAAATCAAAGCATCTAATGATTAATAATTACAATAAACTCTTCATTTTATTGATAATTCATCTACACTATTACAACCACTAATTCAGAGCCAAAACATAGGGCTCAAAGACTTCATTACATTAGAAAAGATAACTAAGCAAATATATAACTAAATTCTATGATACTAAGGTCATTCCGTCGCTATGATTCCAGGTCGCTCATCACTCCAGTCCATTCCTATTGGTGTGTGTAAGGTCATCATCCGACTTACCTGAAAACACATACAACAATAGTGCAGGGTGAGCGATAACGCTCAGTAGGACTTAATATCTCATGTAAACAGGCATGCTTTAAGTGATTAATGTCTTGTAAAGGACAGAGTAACTAATGATGGAGAGAGTCATGTAAGGTCGAGAGAAATATTAGCACAAGTACATGGTGTAAATAACCCATGAATCAAGTATAGCACAATGAATACGATTAAGTCAATAGAAAGCGATAACTCAAGATAGAAAGTATCATGTAGAGCAAGGAGAGAGAAAGTAGTTGAACCATAGCAGTGCAATAGAAGAGTACGACCGTAGCCACACAATAACAGGACAGTAACAGTCAGTGGTAGTATAGTAATAGTGCAGTACGTCTGAACTAACAGACTAACAGTAACAGTATAACAGTCAGATGTATAGCCAATCCAGAACAGTCAGTCAGAATCGGTGCAAATACAGACACCGTCATTAGCCCCTGCAGGTATTTTCGGGTGGCTCTCTGCCCCCAGGACTAGATTGGAGCCCCTCGGACACTCTCCGTGCCCTCAGCAGTATGCATTCAAGTCTAGTAGAGTCACAAGACCCATTTATAGTGCTAGACAGTCAAGAACAGTACAAAACAATAGGAGCCACAACAGCTCAAAGAGTCTCAAGAGAGTACTAGATGAATAGACGAGATAGTAGAGCGAACGTGAATAGATGAGTGAGTAGAGACAGTAGACGAGATAGGGTCGAAATCGTAAAACAACAATAAACACGTGAACAGTTGCACAACACTCCGTCGTGTGCCGGCAGTCTGGTAGAAGTCACAACTGCCCATTGGCTATGCTATGAACACATGCCAGAGGTCCGACGTGATCCCAAGGTAAGAGTGAACACACTAAGGCCGTTGGATCGTGCTGATCCCTAAGGGCCCGTTTGGTATCGGGATAGGGATGGGTTATCCCTAATTAAACCCCATTCTTAGTTTGGTATGTCATTTCTCACCGAGGATAAGAGGGGTTAAGGACTTTGGGGATAGGGATGACTTATCCCCATTTTTGAGGTTAGAACTGGGGATAAGTCATTCCAACTTTTTGTTGGAATGACTTATCCCCATTTGTTAAACCCCGTTTCTACTCATCTTTCTCTTGTTTGGCCCTTTTCTCACGCCCATCCGTGCGAGACTCCTCTTTCCCTCGTCTTGCCCTTTTCTCTCGTCTTGCCCTCTTCTCATCGCCCTGGTGATGCCCTCGAATCCTCGATGTTCCGATGCTCCGATGATGCCCTAGCCGTCGAGGTGTTCTGTCCTCTCCTCCTGCTCTCCTGCAGTCTTCCCATTCCTGTGCTCAGTGCTTCGATGATGCCCTAGACGATGATACCCTAGCCGCCGAGGTCTTCGATCCTTCGCTTGCGGTGTTGTGGTGCCTCCTTCCCCTTCGATCTGTCGCCTACGGCTTGCTGCTGCTTCCTTCATCTTCGATCTACTGGCTATTGTTGCTTCCTTCATCTTCGATCTACGGGTTGTTGTGCTTCCTTCGAACTGTCGCCTACGGTCTGGTGGTTTGCGCTCTCTTGGGTTCTTCCTTCCCCCATTTTCTATGGTACATGTCCTTCCCCCTTCTGTAGCATGTTGTCTGGTGGTTCTTCCTTCCCCCATTTTTATAGCCGGAGTGGCGATGCTTGTGTGGTACATGTCCTTCCCCCCTTCTTTTGCATGTTCCCGACTGGGTTCTCCCTTCCCATTTTCTCAAGTTGGAGATGCGATGGTTGTGTGGTATCATAGATTTCCCCCCTTCTATTGCATGTTCCAGACTGGGTTCTTCCTTCCCATTTTCCATCCTGGCAAAACTTACTCACCACAGTAGTTGCTATTTCCCTTGATCTGTTCAATGTTGTCCATGTTTGTTGTGCTATGTTGATTTAATATGATCACTTGCATGTGGTGTATGGCCCATCTGTGTTGCTTGCGGGGTCCCCTATAAGTCATGTGCTTGGAAAAAAAATTATATATATATGTTCACATTAGTAAGGGACATCTGTAAGTGGGAAGCCAGTATGACAATTGTAATTATTTTCCCAATGTTTGATAGCATTTAACTTTGATTATGCTCATGAACAGCTTTTCTAAGGAATGCAGGTGGCTGATTATTCTTCTATGTTGCTTTAAATTGTACTGTAATTTCTACATGAAAGCACCTAACATCTTTGTGTTTTGATTTACTTCCCAGTTTTTTGTTCAAGAGGTCATTGTCCAACTCCTCCTCGGGTGTTCATGTGACTGTGTTACTTTTAACTAAACATAACAGTCATTGACTTGTATGATGATGTCTTGTGTTCTCTGTCAATTATAATACACACTGAGGATTAGATGTTGCAGAAGCTCAAGCAGAGCTTTTGGGTAAAAAAACAATGCTTCTCAAAGGAAATGTACTTGCCATTCCAAGGCTCCTGGGATGAAGGTTGTGATGTGATCCAGATGACTTATGTATCTTATTATCCAAGCACATGAGTAGTTTTAATATGGTCATATGGTCATAATATGAAGACATATATATATATATATATATATATATATATATATATGTTCACATTGATGTTATGCACATGGTTCATATGTCTAACAAACACATCCCTTCCAGTAAAAAATGTCTCTTATATTTTTTGTGCATCATTGTTCTCTATATACAACTTGTCATTCCTCATTGGCTTATTCATCACATGAAGTAGGGTTCGATCAGTGTCATTTTTTGTGGTGTGATGAATATTTTTGTGTAAGTCACCATGATGATTACATAATGGTCTTTCTATTCTTAATGCTAATGTGCATGATTATTACTTCTGCTAATGTACATGATTATTACTTCTACTAATCTGAAAGATTGTTGTCTATAGCCTATATTCAATGGGTACAAGGAATGGAAATAAGGGTAGAGTTGCAAACTGGAGCTATGAGGCTGATTGTGCATTGCTAGACATCCTTGTCGAACATAAGGTTAATGATGACGGCTTTGTCAATGACAATTTCACAAAAGAAGCATGGAGAACCACAGTTGTTAAGTTCAATGAAGTCTCAAAGCTAGGATACACATTGCACAATCTGAAAAATAGATTTAAAATTTTGAAGAAATTGTATGTCTTGTACCTTGACCTCAAAAATCATTCTGGCTGGGGCTGGGATGATGACAAGCACATGCCAGTCCCTGGAGATCAGGAGACCTGGGAAGACTTGGTGGCGGTATGTAGCTTAGTGTGGTTAACTTAGATGGTATTTTCTATCTTTGTTTAATTTTGATAACTGTTTTATAATTATTTCTTTCAGAGAAATGAATAACCCACATGCGAACGGTACACATTCCAACAACCCGTAGTCATAAACTCAATGGGATTATTTCAACGTTGGATGGTTGGTTGTGTTATTGTCCTTGTGTGTGTGTGATATTATCTCTTATACACATCTGAGCCCAACAAACACATCATCATTTTGATGGACTGTGTGCACAGATATTGTTGCTCGGTTATTTACATTATGTGGTGAATTTTCAGGGTTGTAAATATGAACTGTGTGCACATGTTCATATGCCCGGTTATTTACATTATATGTTGTATTTGTGGGGCTGCAAATATGAATTGTGTGCACAAGTTCATATGCCTGGTTATTCATCATATATATATGTGTGAAATGCAAATTATTTGTACGCAACTATAGGGCTGTGATGTTGTTGAACATATATGTGTGGTGGAGGTCTCACTCACACGCCCCAAAACTATATCTGGCAAAAGTTGGTGGATGGTCATATGAGGCAACCCTTATTATGTGCCATTGAGAATAGTTTTGAGTTGGCTTGTGATTTGTGATGGCATGCCATCTATGGTATTCTTTGTCCAAAAATGATTAACTCTGAGCCCGTTAGCATCATTATGTTCCAACATGCAAGTGTTAGTTAAGTGCAACATTTGCATATTAGAAGTATAAATGAATTGTGATATTGGAAATGCTTCTTCTACAGCTTCATAGTATATATCATTTCCTATGGCTTCTTCTCCAATTACATGTGAATGTGGCGCAGTGGTATTTCATGTTTGGATTTCACATAGCAGTAAGAATCCAAACCGCGCATACTATTCTTGCACACGTGAAGTAAGTGTTATGTTTATGCCATAATATTTTTTATTTAAGTATTTCACTATCATACTACACTTATTGTATTTTGCTTGTTCTTTTAGAACAGTGGTTCATGTCCATTCTTCATGTGGGTAGACGAATTAATAATGTGTCCATGTGGGAAAGGTCCATGTAGACGTAGAACATCTACTACAGCCAAATCTAAGGGTAGACATTTTTATGTGTGTCTATAATCCAAAGTAAGTACGCTAATTTATGTGACAAATCAGTTTCATCTTGTTCTATTTCTATTCATATATAATGTCTTTTTTGTTTATGTTCTTTACAGCCGAACAAGACAAATGAAGGGTGCGATTTTTTCAAATGGGCTGAAGATGTCAAGAATGAGTCGAGGACTTCTACAGAAGATGAAGTGGACATTGAGCAACACAAAGCTATCCAAGAAGTTCAACTATCAATAGAGAAGGAGAGATATGCATCAGAACAAGTGATGGTCATATGTGACAAGTTGTTGTTGAAATTAGAAAAGTTAAATTGTAATGTTTCGAAGTAATGTGCTACATTACCTTCATTCCATGTTTCAAACTATATATGTTATGTGCTATCTTGACATTCACGTGAATGACATTTCATATTCTTGTTGTTAAGTATGACTTTCTCATCTACTTAGCAAATTAGAGTTAATTATCAAATTAGTGCATAATGGATATATGATATACAAATATATGTAGTATCAAATTATTATTTTTAATCATGTTGGTCAAAGTCCATACCTAATAATACAAATCTTACAAATAATAATGTATCATTTTAATTAATATTTATTTTATACATATATTATGATTTTAATTTTATAGTTGTATCAATATTAAGAATATATAGAATGAAATAAAAATTATTGAGCTAAGTGTGCACTTGGTAAGGACAAGCACTTGGGAAGGGCGAATGACCTTTATTTTTTTTCTAAGTATCAATTTTAACCCATCCAAACAAAGAATAAGTCATATCCTCTTAACCCAGGTTAGGAAGGGTGAAAAGGTCTTTTTATGTGGCTTATTCTCACTACTTAACCCGATTTCAACCAAATGGAGAATGAGGTTGAACTTTTTCTTATCCCTGTGACATACCAAATGACTTGTGGATAAGAGGTAGGGATAACTAAACCTGGGATGACTTAAGCCTATTCCTCACTCTTCTTATCCTAATACCAAACGGGACCTAAGGGTGTAACGGGTTTTAAGGGTACAACCCACTCATCAGCAATGAACGTACGCCAAAGTCAAGGAAACTTACGGAGGCCTTGACAAGGAGTCCCTAGTCCAGTCAGGAGTATTCCTAATGGAGAGGTGGTCCATGCTAAGAGAAAGTGTGTAACGAAACGTTGTCCATCTTGCCTCGAGTGCTCAAAGGCAGAGGGACGCGATAACGTTGTACAAAGCACGCGAATAAAACGAAGACAAGTGTCATTTAAAATAATAGGGAATTTAAGCGAAATGATTACACTTAATTACCAGATAGATTATTGAGCAATTTAATAAGGTCTAATGGTAAACATTAATGTCAAGTGTGTGCAAGTGTAAAGAAATCATGAGATTATGATAAATCGTGCACATGGCTTTTAATTAATGAGGATTATTTAAATATTAACAAATAATAATATTCAGGTTAATACTAAGCTTAACAGTGCATGACTCAGCTTAAACAAGGGTTAAATGGCATATAGAGTAGGGGCATAAGCACAAATTTAAAACGCGACGAGGGTGCCCGTCGCGATTCAAGTCGCGACGGGGCGGCCCGGGCGCGACAGTCGAACCGGACGGCTAGCGTGATTCGGGGAAAGACCGCGACGGTGCAGGCCGTCATAATCATAACGCGATGGACCAGCCGACTGCGTCCCCTCTGAGGTCGCGACAGGTCGGGCCGTCGCGACTTCAGAGGGGCGGCCCGACCCAGAAAAGGGGTTTAGCCCTTTCTGAATTAGGTCCTTCCCTCCCATGCTTGACATAGAGCTCTTATAAAATCGATATAAAATCGCACGATGATCCAAAAATTATGAAACTAGTTTTAAATGAAAGCAGACTCGTAGATCTATCAACCAACATGAGTAATTAGGAAACGGACAAGGTTTATGCATGCTTTAACATGGTTACATTTCAGTGCCCTAAACATGCATAGTTCATAGAAAATGATTTAAATAGCAATGTATACACAATGAAATTTAGGGAAAATAGGGGCGTTTGAAAGCTAACAGCATGTAGTATTTATAAGAATTTTCGTATGGCATGGAATCAAGTATGCACTTGGCTGGAAAGCAAACATGAAGGTTCAGGTACATGGAGATGACAGAGTTTGAAACATTTAATGCTCCATCATGGAGCAACAAAAATTGGGCAAACCATAGGGCTTTGCAAGAAGGGATCATGGACTACCTAGGGTAAAATTTAATTAGTTCATGCTTGAGAGATTGACTATCTTTAAGCGCTTTGAATCCTAGGGTTTGAAAATGGGAAGAACTTGATGAAGCTCTTCATTCCTAGCCTTCCCCCCTTTGATCTCCACGTCCAAAGCCTCCTCTCCTTCGTCCTCCAAGCTACAAAAGTGGTCTAAGGTTGGGTAGGTACGAAATAAGAGAGTATTTGTATCTATTAAAACTCCTACACACTTAAAACTCTTCCCTCTCGTCAAGTTACGAATTTCCCATATTTGTCTCCCTATTTCCTAGCATTTATCCATCTAATTAGTATGGGGAGAAGTCTAATTTCGTGGCCAAGGGGTTAGGGTAGAGTTAGGACTCTTTTCGAGATATATATGAGTCATTTGAATACTTTAATTGCTCCTTTTGAATTAAGAGATAATATAGTTACGAATTAACATGAGTCTCCTATTTTTATCTCTATTTACTCTTATATAAATCCCCATTTCAGATTAGGATAGAGTCCTATTGGGTTAGACTAGGGTTAGGACTCTTTTTAAGATAATTATGAGTTAAAATAATCATTATCTTAACTATTTTCCATTTATTAATATTTTAAGTACGAATTTAGGCTTAAATATCTCCAATCCCATAATGGGCTTTAGCTTTTGGGCCCAATCACTTATGTATAGCTCATTTGTACAACCCCTATACTTAATTTACTTAATGGGTTTTAATTATCTTTTTATTAGAGAATTTATTCATGGGCCAAGATTGTCCATTGGTCCGATTATCATAATGAGCTATCAACCCATATTATTTAAAGTCTACCCATATATTTATTTTAATTTATAATCCACTTTAGCTCATAAAATAATGGGTTCTCCCACTTGTTCCTTAATTACGCTAATAAGTCGCATAAATTCTTAAACTTGGTCCAAATGATTTTTCTATGCCCAAATTTCATGATGGGTCATTAGAGAATATTATTTAAAGCATAGCTATTATTTTTACGACATTTTTATATGGGTTTTTACTCATGTGATAATGATGTGTACCTTTTTTAACTAGTTTGAATTTATTAATTGATAAATTTTCAATTTATGCTTATTTTCAAATTAATGAATTTTTCGGGGTACTACATCCTCCCCGTCTTAAAAAGAATTTGGTCTCCAAATTCATATGATAAGATACGACTACCAATTTATTTTGAATATTTCATTCCATCATCTCCCCCACTTAGGGCTTTGCTATCGAGAAAATAATATGAATTTAAACTAAGGGTTTAGTGATGGTACCTTGTCCACCTTTATTGGCATGATTTATATCGACAAGGGCTTATAATCGTCCTTGGCGTGGAGTTTGGTTCTTCTTTGTTGGACAATCGATGACTCGATGTCGTTGACTTCCACAATGTAAGCATCTGCCCAATCGCTTCCAACAGTTATCAACATGACGCCCTGACTTTTCACAAAATTCATAGACTTCCTTCTGCTCCACTTCCTCTTTCATTCTCTTTCTATCTACTGTATTTCTTCCTTTATTACCATTGGAATGAGTAGCACGTTCCCTTTTCAACGCCTTCTTCTTATGGATCTTTTCAAGAAGTTCCATGGTGTCCTCTACTATTTGAGCTCTCAATACCATGTCTGAATATACTACAATGTCTAGTGGAGCCAACTTTTCCCAATGCACAGGTCTCAACCCTTCTAAGAATCTCTTTGCCTTCATCTTTTTCGTACTCACCAAATGTGGTGCATACTGTGCTAGTCTTTCAAATTATGCTTCATATTCTGCTACAGACATCATTCATTGTTTTAACTCTGCAATTTCATTTGCCTTCTTCTCACGAATCCTCTCGGAAAAATATTTGGTGTTGAAGAGTTCTAAAAATTCATCCCACTCTATGTCGATGTTGGGTAATTGTCGACTGGCAGCTTCCCACCAAGCTCTAGCATCGCGGTCCAACTGGAAGGTTGCCAGAAGGACTTTCTCCTGCTCTGAACATTGCATAACTCTAAAGATTCGTTCCATCGCCTTCACCCAATTTTCAGCTGCATCGGGATCCGGAGTTCCATTAAACCTAGGAGGATTCATTCGTTGAAAGTTCCCGTATAAGTCTCCTGCCCCATTTCTTGCTCCTGCTTGAATCACGTTGTTAAGGGCTTGAGTTAACCCCTGTACGATCCTTTGCAAGTCCCGCATTTGTGCACGCTCACCAGCCATCTCCACTAATCTCTTGCGAGTAAATTTATTTCTTTTTAGACTTTGGGTGCTAAAGTATTACTAAGTTGATACATATATATATATATATATATATATATATATATATATAAGTCTTAACCATGGTTCTACCCAATCCTCACATAGGTATGGTGGTTGACTTAGACACATGTGAGGGCAGTTCACCTAGAACATCCTAGACTTAAAATTTTCTAATAAGGACATCCTAGGCTCTGATACCAACTGTCACGCCCCTCCAATTTAGCAGCGGAATAAATCGGGAGGACGTTAGCCGAGTAAATGGTAACGAAAATTACGCATTCAGTCGCAAAAATCAAAGCATCTAATGATTAATAATTACAATAAACTCTTCATTTTATTGATAATTCATCTACACTATTACAACCACTAATTCAGAGCCAAAACATAGGGCTCAAAGACTTCATTACATTAGAAAAGATAACTAAGCAAATATATAACTAAATTCTATGATACTAAGGTCATTCCGTCGCTATGATTCCAGGTCGCTCATCACTCCAGTCCATTCCTATTGGTGTGTGTAAGGTCATCATCCGACTTACCTGAAAACACATACAACAATAGTGCAGGGTGAGCGATAACGCTCAGTAGGACTTAATATCTCATGTAAACAAGCATGCTTTAATTGATTAATATATTGTAAAGGATAGAGTAACTAATGATGGAGAGAGTCATGTTAGGTCGAGAGAAATATTAGCACAAGTACATGGTGTAAATAGCCCGTAAATCAAGTATAGCACAATGAATACGATTAAGTCACAATAGAAAGCGATAACTTAAGATAGCAAGTATCATGTAGAGCAAGGAGAGAGAAAGTAGTTGAACCATAGCAGTGCAACAGGAGAGTACGATCGTAGCCGCTCAATAATAGGACAGTAACAGTTCAGTAACAGTCAGTGGTAGTACAGTAACAGTGCAGTACGTCTGAACTAACAAACTAATAGTAACAGTATAACAGTCAGATGTCTAGCCAATCCAGAACAGTTAGTCAGAACCGGTGCAAATGTAGACACCGTCATTACCCCTGCAGGTATTTTTGGGTGGCTCTCTGCCCCCAGGACTAGATTGGAGCCCCTCGGACACTCTCCGTGCCCTCAGCAGTATGCATTCAAGTCCAGTAGAGTCACAAGACCCATTTATAGTGCTAGACAGTCAAGAACAGTACAAAACAATAGGAGCCACAACAGCTCAAACAGTCTCAAGAGAGTACTAGATGAATAGACGAGATAGTAGAGTGAACGTGAATAGATGAGTGAGTAGAGATAGTAGACGAGACAGGGTCGAAATCGTAAAACAACGATAAACACGTGAACAGTTGCACAGCACTCCGTCGTGTGCCGGCAGTCAGGTAGAAGTCACAACTGCCCATTGGCTGTGCTGTGAACACATGTCAGAGGTCCGGCGCGATCCCAAGGTAAGAGTGAACACACTAAGGCCGTTGGATTATGCTGATCCCTAAGGGTGTAACGGGTTTTAAGGGTACAACCTGCTCGTCGGCAATGGACATATGCTAAAGCTAAGGAGACTTATGGAGGCCTTGACAAGGAGTCCCTAGTCCAGTCAGGAGTATTCCTAATGGAGAGGTAGTCCATGCCAAGAGAAAGTGTGTAACGAAACGTTGTCCGTCTTGTCTCGAGTGCTCGAAGGCAGAGGGACGCAATAACGGTGTACAAAGCACGCAAATAAAACGAAGACAAGTTTCATTTAAAATAATAGGAAATTTAAGTGAAATGATTACACTTAATTACCAGATAGATTATTGAGTAATTTAATAAGGTCTAATGGCAAACATTAATGTCAAGTGTGTGCAAGTGTAAAGAAATTATGAGAGTATGATAAATCGTGCACATGGCTTTTAATTAATGATGATTATTTAAATATTAACAAATAATAATATTCAGGTTAATACTAAGCTTAACAGTGCATGACTCAGCTTAAACAAGGGTTAAATGGCATATAGAGCTTGGGCATAAGCACAAATTTAGGTTATGGTGGCAATTTTTAAAATGCGACGGGGGTGCCCGTCGCGATTCAAGTCGCGATGGGGCGGCCCGGGCGTGACAGTCGAACCGGCCGGCTAGCACGGTTTGGGGAAAGAACCCAACGGCGATAATGTGATGGACTGGCCGACCGTGTCCCCTCTGAGGTTGCGACGGGTCAGGCCATCGCGACTTCAGAGGGGCGGCCCGACCCAGAAAAGGGGTTTAGCCCTTTCTGAATTAGGTCCTTCCCTTCCATGCTTGACACAGAGCTCTTCTAAAATTGATATAAAATCGCACGATGATCCAAAAAATATGAAACTAGTTTTAAATGAAAGCAGACTCGTAGATCTATCAACCAACATGAGTAATTAGGAAATGGACAAGGTTTATGCATGCTTTAACATGGTTTCATTTCGGTGCCCTAAACATGCATAGTTCATAGAAAATGATTTAATTAGCAATGTATACACAATGGAATTTAGGGAAAATAGGGGCGTTTGAAAGCTTATAGCATGTAGTATTTATGAGAATTTTCGCATGGCATGGAATCAAGTATGCACTTGGTTGGAAAGAAAACATGAAGTTTCAGGTACATGGAGATGACAGAGTTTGAAACATTTAATACTCCATCATGGAGCAACAAAAATTGGGCAAACCATAGGGCTTTGCAAGAGGGGATCATGGACTACCTAGGGTAAAATTTAATTAGTTCATACTTGAGAGATTGCCTACCTTTAAGCGCTTTGAATCCTAGGGTTTGAAAACGGGAAGAACTTGATGAAGCTCTTCGTTCCTAGCCTTCTCCCCCTTGATCTCCACATCCAAAGCCTTCTCTCCTTCGTCCTCCAAGCTCCAAAAGTGGTCTAAGGTTGGGTAGGTACGAAATAAGAGAGTATTTGTATCTATTAAAACTCCTGCACACTTAAAACTCTTCCCTCTCTTCAAGTTACGAATTTTCCATATTTATCTCCCTATTTCCTAGCATTTATCCATCTAATTAGCATGAGGAGAAGTCTAATTTCGTGGCCAAGGGGTTAGGGTAGAGTTAGGACTCTTTTCTAGATATATATGAGTCATATTAATACTTTAATTGCTCCTTTTTAATTAAGAGATAATATAGTTACGAATTAACATGAGTCTCCTATTTTTATCTCTATTTACTCTTATATAAATCCCCATTTCATATTAGGATAGAGTCCTATTGGGTTAGACTAGGGTTATGACTCTTTTTAAGACAATTATGAGTCAAAATAATCATTATCTTAACCCTTTTCCATTTATTAACATTTTAAGTACGAATTTAGGCTTAAATATCTCCCATCCCATAATGGGCTTTAGCTTTTGGGCCCAATCACTTATGTATGGCTCATTTATACAACCCCTATACTTAATTTACTTAATGGGTTTTAATTATCTTTTTATTAGAGAATTTATTCATGGGCCAAGATTGTCCATTGGTCTGATTATCATAATGAGCTATCAACCCATATTATTTAAAGTCTACCCACATGTTTATTTTAATTTATAATCTACTTTAACTCATAAAATAATAGGTTCTCCCACTTGTTCCTTAATTACGCTAATAAGTCGCATAAATTCTTAAACTTGATCCAAATGATTTTTCTATCCACAAATTTCATGATAGGTCATTAGAGAATATTATTTAAAGCATAGCTATTATTTTTACGACATTTTTATATGGGTTTTTATGCATGTGATAATGATGCGTACCTTTTTTAACTAGTTTGAATTTATTAATTGATAAATTTTCAATTTATGCTTATTTTCAAATTAATGAATTTTTTGGGGTACTACATCCTCCCCCTCTTAAAAAGAATTTGGTCCCCAATTTCATATGATAAGATACGACTACCAATTTATTTTGAATATTTCATTCCATCATCTCCCCCACTTAAGGCTTTGCTATCAAGAAAATAGTATGAATTTAAACTAAGGGTTTAGTGATGGTACCTTGTCCACCTTTATTGGCATGATTTATATCCACAAGGGCTTGTAATCATCCTTGGCGTGGAGTTTGGTTCTTCTTTGTTGGACAATTGATGACTCAATGTCGTTGACTTCCACAACGCAAGCATCTGCCCAATCGCTTCCAACAGTTATCAACCCGATGCCCTGGCTTTTCACAAAATTCACAGACTTCCTTCTGCTCCACTTCCCCTTTCATTCTCTTACTATCTACTGTATTTCTTCCTTTATTACCATTGGAATGAGTAGCACGTTCCCTTTTCAACGCCTTCTTCTTATGGATCTTTTCAAGAAGTTCCATGGTGTCCTCTACTATTGAGCTCTCAATACCATGTCTGAATATACTACAATGTCTAGTGGAGCTAACTTTTCCTAATACACAGGTCTCAACCCTTCTAAGAATCTCTTTGCCTTCATCTTTTCCGTACTCACCAAATGTGGTGCATACTGTGCTAGTCTTTCAAATTGTGCTTCATATTTTGCTACAGACATCATTTGTTGTTTTAACTCTGCAAATTCATTTGCCTTCTTCTCACGAATCCTCTCGGAAAAATATTTGGTGTTGAAGAGTTCTAAAAATTCATCCTACTCTATGTCGATGTTGGGTAATTGTCGACTAGCATCTTCCCACCAAGCTCTAGCATCGCGGTCCAACTGGAAGGTTGCCAGAAGGACTTTCTCCTGCTCTGAACATTACATAACTCTAAAGATTCGTTCCATCGCCTTCACCCAATTTTTAGCTGCATCGGGATCTAGAGTTCCATTAAACCTAGGAGGATTCATTCATTGAAAGTTCCCATATAAGTCTCCTGCCCCATTTCTTGCTCCTGCTTGAATCACGTTGTTAAGGGCTTGAGTTAACCCTTGTACGATCTTTTGCAAGTCCTGCACTTATGCACGCTCGCCAGCCATCTTCACTAATCTCTTGCGAGCAAATTTATTTCTTTTTAGGATTTGAGTGCTAAAGTATTACTAAGTTGATACATACATATATATATATATATATATATATATATGTATTTAAGTCTTAACCATGGTTCTACCCAATCCTCACATAGGTATGGTGGTTGACTTAGACACATGTCAGGGCAGTTCACCTAGAACATCCTAGACTTAAAATTTTCTAATAAGGACATCCTAGGCTCTGATACCAACTGTCACGCCCCACCAATTTAGCAGTGGAATAAATTGGGGGGACGTTAGCCGAGTAAATGGTAACGTAAATTGCGCATTCAGTCGCAAAAATCAGAGCATCTAATTATTAATAATTATAATAAACTCTTCATTTTATTGATAATTCATCTACACTATTACAACAACTAATTCAGAGTAAAAACATAGAGCTCAAAGACTTCATTACATTGGAAAAGATAACTAAGCAAATATCTAACTAAATTCTATGATACTAAGGTCATTCCGTCGCTATGACTCTAGGTCGCTCATCACTCCAGTCCATTCCCATTGGTGTGTGTAAGGTCATCATCCGACTTACCTGAAAACACCTACAACAATAGCGCAGGGTGAGCGATAACGCTCAGTAGGACTTAATATCTCATGTAAACATGCATGCTTTAAGTGATTAATGTCTTGTAAAGGACAGAGTAACTAATGATGGAGAGAGTCATGTAAGGTCGAGAGAAATATTGGCACAAGTACATGGTGTAAATAGCCCATGAATCAAGTATAGCACAATGAATACGATTAAGTCACAATAGAAAGCGATAACTCAAGATAGCAAGTATCATATAGAGCAAGGAGAGAGAAAGTAGTTGAACCATAGCAGTGCAACATGAGAGTACGACTGTAGCCGCTCAATAATAGGACAGTAACAGCTCAGTAACAGTCAGTGGTAGTATAGTAACAGTGCAGTATGTCTGAACTAACAGACTAACAGTAACAGTATAACAGTCAGATGTCTGGCCAATCCAGAATAGCCACTCAGAACCGGTGCAAATGCAGACATTGTCATTAGCCCCTGCATGTATTTTTGGGTGGCTCTCTGCCCCCATGACTAGATTGGAGCTACTCGGACACTCTCCGTGCCCTCAGCAGTATGCATTCAAATCTAGTAGAGTCACAAAACCCATTTATAGTGCTAGACAGTCAAGAACAATACAAAACAATAGGAGCCACAATAGCTCAAAGAGTCTCAAGAGAGTACTAGATGAATAGACGAGATAGTAGAGCGAACGTGAATAGATGAGTGAGTAGAGACAGTAGACGAGACAGGGTCGAAATTGTAAAACAACGATAAACACGTGAACAGTTGCACAGCACTCCGTCGTGTGCTAGCAGTCTGGTAGAAGTCACAACCTCCCATTGGCTGTGCTATAAACACATGCTAGAGGTCTGGCGCGATCCCAAGGTAAGAGTGAACACACTAAGGCCGTTGGATTGTGCTGATCCCTAAGGGTGTAACGGATTTTAAGGGTACAACCCGCTCGTCGGCAATGGACGTACGCCAAAGCCAAGGAGACTTACGGAGGCCTTGACAAGGAGTCCCTGGTCCAATTTGGAGTATTCCTGATGGAGAGGTGGTCCATGCCAAGAGAAAGTGTGTAACGAAACGTTTTCCGTCTTGCCTCGAGTGTTCAAAGGCAGAGGGACGTGATAACGGTGTACAAAGCAAGCGAATAAAATGAAGACAAGTTTCATTTAAAATAATAGGGAATTTAAGAGAAATGATTACACTTAATTACCAGATAGATTATTGAGTAATTTAATAAGGTCTAATGGTAAACATTAATGTCAAGTGTGTGTAAATGTAAAGAAATCATGATAGTATGATAAATCATGCACATGGCTTTTAATTAATGAGGATTATTTAAATATTAACAAATAATAATATTCAGGTTAATATTAAGCTTAACAGTGCATGACTCAGCTTAAACAAGGGTTAAATGGCATATAGAGTAGGGGCATAAGCATAAATTTAGGTTATGGCGGCAATTTTTAAAACGCGACAGGGGTGCCCGTCACGATTCAAGTCTCGACGGGGCGGCCCGGGCGTAACAGTCGAATCGGCCGGCTGGCGCGATTCGGGGAAAGAACGCGACGGCACAGGCCGTCGCATTCATAATGCGACGGACCGGCCGACCGCGTCCCCTCTGAGGTCGCTACGGGTTGAGCCGTCGCGACTTCAGAGGGGCGGCCCGACCCAGAAAAGGGGTTTAGCCCTTTCTGAATTAGGTCCTTCCCTCCCATGCTTGACATAGAGCTCTTTTAAAATCGATATAAAATCGCACGATGATCCAAAAATTATGAAACTAGTTTTAAATGAAAGTAGACTCGTAGATCTATCAACCAACATAAGTAATAGGAAAGGACAAGATTTATGCATGCTTTAATATGGTTACATTTCGGTGCCCTAAACATGCACAGTTCATAGAAAATGATTTAATTAGCAACGTATACGCAATGGAATTTAGGGAAAATAGGGGCGTTTGAAAGCTAACAGCATGTAGTATTTATGAGATTTTTCGCATGGCATGGGATCAAGTATGCACTTGGCTGGAAAGTAAACATGAAGGTTCAGGTACATGGAGATGACAGAGTTTGAAACATTTAATACTCCATCATGGAGCAACGAAAATTGGGCAAACCATAGGGCTTTGCAAGAGGGGATCATGGACTACCTAGGATAAAATCTAATTAGTTCGTACTTGAGAGATTGCCTACCTTTAAGGGCTTTGAACCCTAGGGTTTGAAAACGGGAAGAACTTGATAAAGCTCTTCGTTCCTAGCCTTCTCCCCCTTGATCTCCACGTCCAAAGCCTCCTCTCCTTCGTCCTCCAAGCTCCAAAAGTTGTCTAAGGTTGGGTAGGTACGAAATAAGAGAGTATTTGTATCTCTTAAGACTCCTACACACTTAAAACTCTTCCCTCTCTTCAAGTTACGAATTTCCCATATTTATCTCCCTATTTCCTAGCATTTATCCATCTAATTAGCATGGGGAGAAGTCTAATTTCATGGCCAAGGGGTTAGGGTAGAGTTAGGACTCTTTTCTAGATATATATGAGTCATATTAATGCTTTAATTTCTCCTTTTTAATTAAGATATAATATAGTACGAATTAACATGAGTCTCCTATTTTTATCTCTATTTACTCTTATCTAAATCCCCATTTTAGATTAGGATAGAGTCCTATTGGGTTAGACTAGGGTTAGGACTCTTTTTAAGATAATTATGAGTTAAAATAATTATTATCTTAACCATTTTCTATTTATTAATATTTTAAGTACGAATTTAGGCTTAAATATCTCCCATCCCATAATGGGCTTTAGCTTTTGGGCCCAATCACTTATGTATGGTCATTTGTACAACCCCTATACTTAATTTACTTAATGGGTTTTAATTATCTTTTTATTAGAGAATTTATTCATGGGCCAAGATTGTCCATTGGTCTGATTATCATAATGAGCTATCAACCTATATTATTTAAAGTCTACCCACATGTTTATTTTAATTTATAATCCACTTTAGCTCATAAAATAATGGGTTCTCCCACTTGTTTCTTAGTTACGCTAATAAGTCGCATAAATTCTTAAACTTAGTCCAAATGATTTTTCTATGCCCAAATTTCATGATGGGTCATTAGAGAATATTATTTAAAGCATAGCTATTATTTTTACGACATTTTTATATGGGTTTTTACGCATGCGATAATGATGCGTACCTCTTTTAACTAGTTTGAATTTATTAATTGATAAATTTTCAATTTATGCTTATTTTCGAATTAATTAATTTTTCGGGGTACTACAGAAGTCGTTGTGGCACTTAGTCAGTAATCGATTTGTATTGGACAACCATCGATTTGCCTTTTCAGTGCAAATCATGAAGCGATAGTGCCATAAATTTGTATTTATTGGGAAAATATGATATTAAATATATTCAATAATATTTAATTAATTATGAGTTTTGTTATCACCAAAATAAAGGATACAATATAAGAGTGGTTCAACAATATTCTTAGGATATGTCTCCAAGCCAAAAGGATTTAGAGTTTTTAATAGACAAACCCTCAACATAGAACAAATAGTACATGTGATTTTTGATGAAACTAACCTCTCAAACAAAAAGGAAAAAGAATGTGATATTAGTGCAGAAAATCTAAGCAAATATAATGAAGGAGTATCCTTGGAAGATGAGGAAGTACCACAACTAGAAGAACCACAACAAGAGATGAAAACTCCAGATGACCTACATAAAAGTTGGAAGTTTCTCAAAGATCATTCCTAAGACAATATCATAGGTAATCCAGATGACAAAGTAAGAACAAAAAGTATGTTAAATCCTTGTGAATATAGTACACTTGTGTCTCAAATTGAGTCAAAATCAATCAATGACGCTCTCAGTGATGAGTCTTGGATCATGGCCATGTAGGAAGAACTAAACCAGTTCGACCGCAACTAAGTCTAAATTTTGGTTCCTAAACACTATGACTATCCAGTTATTGGTACCAAGTGGGTATTCAAAAATAAATTGGATAAGTCTGGTAACATAATGAGGAACAAAGCCTAGCTTATGGCTCAAGGTTACCCCCAAGAAGAATGGATTGACTATGACGAGACTTATGCACCTGTAGCTAGAATTGATCCTATTAGAATATTTATTACTTTTGCTGCATCTCACAATATCAAGCCTTTTCATATGGATGTTAAAAGTACATTTTTAAATGGTGTTATCAAAGAAGAAGTATATGTAAATCAACCTCATGGTTTTGAAAACACTAAATATCCTCATCATATTTTTAAGCGAAAGAGATCATTCTATGGTCTGAAATAGGCTCCACGAGCTTGGAATGAGAGACTGAGTGCCTATCTTCTATCACACAATTTTATAAAAGGAAAAGTAGATAATACCTTATTTACTAAATTTGTCAACAATGATATAATTATTATTCAAATATATGTTGATGATATAATATTTGGTGCTACCATTGAACTCCTTTGCAAAGATTTTGAAACATTGATGCAAAGTGAATTCGAATTGAGTATGATGAGTGAACTCATCTACTTTCTTAGACTTCAAGTAAATCAAATCAAGGAAGGAACTCATATTTGTCAAGCTAAATATACAAAAGAATTACTCAAAAAAATTGGTTTCGATAAATGTAAGTCATTAAGTACACCCATAAGCTCAACAACTAAGATAGATAGTGATCCATTTGGTCAACCTTTTGATCAAAAGACCTTCAGAGGTATGATTGAGTCACTACTATATTTTACTATAAGTAGGCTATATATAATCTTTAGTGTATGTCTCTATACTAGATTTCAAGCAAATCCCAAGGAATCTCATTTATTTGTAGTAAAATATATTTTTAGATATTTATCTGGTACATGTGGTTTAGGTCTCTGGTTTCCTAATTATTTTGATATCAATTTGGTTAGTTATAGTGATACTGACTATGCTGATTGCAAGATAGATAGAAAAAGCACCAGTATGACATGTCAAATTATTGTAGGATGTCTAATTTCATGGTCCTCAAGAAAGTAAAATTCAGTAGCCTTATCCACAGTAGAAGCTGAGTACGTGGCAGTCGGTAGCTATTGTGCCCAACTACTGTGGATACAACATCAACTAGAGGATTACAAATACCAACTTAAAAACATCCCATTGATGTGCGACAACACAAGTGCCATCAACTTAACAAAGAATCTCATTCAGCATTCATGCACCAAGCACATTGAGGTTAGACATCACTTTATCAGAGATCATGGAAGTTTAGGTAACATTGTTATTAATTTCATTAATACTTTATATCAATTAGCATATAGTTTCACTAAACTTTTACTTGAGGAAATATTTTCAACTATGCGTAGAGAAATTGGTATGTGTAATATGTAATAAAATTTCAATCTTAAAATCACCTCTCTCATAACAGCTGAATGTTGCCCAGTTGACGAGCCCAGAGGGGGGGTGAATGGGTCTTTAAAAAATAATCTAGAAGATACCTGTAACTAAAAACATTCACACAAACGTTCTTCGAAGGAGGTTAGTGACTGTTAGTTTAAATATCAAACACACAAAGAAAACAATCACACGACACAAAGGATTATCCTGGTTCGGACCTCCTTTCCTTAGGAGTCCTACGTCCAGTCCCTGAGCAACCACTCAGGTTTTTACTAACTAGGGTACAGTCCCCCTAAGGACGCTACAGCACCCAGCTCGGCTGGTCTTCCTTCACACCTGAAGGGAATAACAACACCCTGGATACCCCACCAGGCCTTCCTTCACAACTGAAAGGAAACAGCACCCTGGATACCACCAGGTCTTCCTTCACAACCAAGGGAAACAACACAAAGAGAATGGAATAAGATCAAGCCCCTAGATCAAGCTTTAACAAGCCAAGATTTGAAGCCACTAGCACTGAGAGCAAGGATCTAAACAAGGCACACTCTCAGAACTACACGAGCTCTCTTAGAAAATCTATTATAGCACAGAGAGCGAAGAGCTAAAGGTGATGAGGAATGAGATTCTCGGCTCTGGACTTCTTGCAGAAGAATTTGAATGCTTGAACACAAGATGCTTGTTCTCTGCTTCGTTGGTTGTTCTTCACTTCTGTCTTTGAGTTTATATGTCCTTTTTGAAATACGGCCGTTGAAGTAACCGTTGTCTCTTGGATTGATAGACGTTAGACTGTTTGACATTTGGAAGCTTCAACTATCTTTTATCCATTTGAGCACGCAAAGAGATAGGGTCTTCTGGCGTCTATAGGTCCAACGTTGTATGATAGAATGTCTTCAGGACCCTGCACACATTAAATGCTAGAACAATAGACAACTTAGGCTGTCTCTTGTTGTCAGTATACGTTGATGTGAGTATTCACTAGAATAGCAATCTCAAATAGCTTGTTTTAAAAGATGTATACAGAGTAAGCACAATAATGGACGATATTGTCTGCATGCATGCAGAGATACGTTCAGAGCTCATAAATGCAGGAGTGACAGATAGATATATACGTGACTTTGACTAGTCAACGCATTTAGAGATAAGATAAATGTCAAGTCGATGTAAGATATGAGATCGATGGCTATATGACTTATGAAATCGTTATGATTAAGTCATTTTAACTAAGTCGTTATAAGCCATACCAAATCGTTACATTCACAGAAGAATTCGTTATGCAAAGCAAGTCGTTGTGTTCTAAAGAAATCGTTGTGAAACACTTAACAAATCGTTATGGAAAGCAAGTCGTTGTGTTCTAAAGAAATCGTTGTGAAACACTTAACAAATCGTTATGGAAAGCAAGTCGTTGTGTTCTAAAGAAATCGTTGTGAAACACTTAACAAATCGTTATGGAAAGCAAGTCGTTGTGTTCACTGAAGAAATCGTTATGGTAACTTATGAAATCATTATGGCGAGCAAGACGTTGTGTTCTAAAGAAATCGTTACGTAAAGCAAATCGTTATGAGCGCTTAAAGAAATCTTTGTGCAAAGCAAATCGTTACGGCGAGCAAGTCGTTGCGAGTTCTAAAGAAATCGTTACGATGACGTATAGAATCGTTATGACAGGCAAGTCGTTACGAGCTCTAAAGAAATCGTTGCGATAACTTATAGAATCGTTATGACAGGCAAGTCGTTACGAGCTCTAAAGAAATCGTTGCGATAACTTATAGAATCGTTATGATAGGCAAGTCGTTACGAGCTCTAAAGAAATCGTTGCGATAACTTATAGAATCGTTATGACAGACAAGTCGTTACGAGCTCTAAGGAAGTCGTTGCGATAACTTATAGAATCGTTATGACAGGCAAGTCGTTACGAGCTCTAAAGAAATCGTTATGATGACTTATAGAATCGTTATGGGATCGACTTGTTTGAGACAATATGACTTTTCAGTCTTACAAGGAAATCGTCACGATCTTCAACAGAAATCGATATGGACTTTGAGAAATATCATGTTGAAAAGATTAAAGCTTCAGAGAAGTAATGCATACCTTTATTGGCTTGTTTGACCTTGGTATTTTTCCTGTACTTTAAGACTTATGAAATATTCATTAGATATTATTGATAAAAACTAGTTTAGTTTTGTTAATCACCAAAATACATATGTAATTAATTAAAATTACATGGGGACAGACTGATCATCAATCTCTCCCTTTTTGGTGATGACAAAACTGAACAATAAGCATGGATAAAAAATATCTGAAATCAGTCTGAAGATATGACATGCTAATTTGCTTCCTTAAAAAAATTATTGGAATGTATTTCAGACATGCTAATTTTCTCCCCCTTTTTGTCATTGAGCAAAAAGACAACCTGAGACAAAGAAAGAAGAGAGAAAGAAAATAGGAGTACACAAAGAAGGAGATTTCATTAACTTTATGGAGGTACAGGTAAATAGAAGGCAGGAGACAAAAGAGAGGCAAAATGGGAGATGGTTTCCCATGCCTGTGTTTCCTGCTCTTCAAAATGAGTTTTAAAGACTCCAAAAGACACATAGTAGGTTGGTCCCATGGAGGAAGCCATCATTTTGAGATGAAGATCTAGGTGTTTGTAGAGAAGATCAGCATAAGCTTCCTTATCCATAGTCATCTTTAGGAACCGACGAGTCCCAAAGCTGGCACAGGTAAGAAACTGATCCATGGACACAGGATAGTGATTGAGATTATCTCTGAGAGCTTTGTGAAGAGCTACATATACCTTGTACCTTTCCTCCCAAACTTTGAAGGGGTCATTTACAAGGTTAATGGAGTTCATATCCAAGAAGGTGGCTGGAGAGATTGCAGGTTTGCCTTCCCTGGCTTGAGCTTCATTCAGAGAAAACAACTGCTGAGCAGACAAAGGGTAGAACTTACTCCATTCTGAGGATGTCAACCTTTCACATTCAGACAGAATGGGGGCTAGAACTTCAGCACTTACATGCCCCTGGTGATATTCCCTAAATAGGAATCTAGGAAAAGCAACCAGGCAGCCTTTCTGTACTCTAATTCTTCCCATTACTCTGGCAAAACGCTCAAAGATGATGGATCCTACAGAGGATTCCATAACTAGAAAATGGATTTGTGGAAGGGCTATCTCTTCAGGCACTTGGAGGGTAGCAAAATCTACCTGAACATCTGAAGTATGTGAGATATCCGGAGTCAGAGCTGAAATGGCCTTTCTGAATTGGCTAAGCTGAACCTCTGGAAGTCTATGGACATATCTGTAATTGTTGAATAGCATGAAATGTCTGATCATTTTGATTTCCTTTTGAATGAAGGGTGCCCAAAGTTCTCTATGATACAACCTGAACCATTCTGATAAGGTCAGGGAGTGGTCCCTTGGAGGGAATCTAGCAGATTTGGCAAGAATAAATTTCTTGAAGAGATCCTTGTGACCTTTGCCCCATTGGTCTTCTGATTTGGAGTGGGCAAGAGAGAAAATTCTGGATTTTTCTGATTTTGTAAGAGAAGTGTAGGGTAGAATGGTGTGCAAATGATCTGTGAGATTAAGAAAGGGAAGGTTAATGATAGTTGCAAGAACAACCTTTGAGAGATATTCTCTGTACAGTGGTTTATGTTTGTTGTCCATTGTGAGAGAAAACCACAAAGGTGGGTATTTAGGTTCAGAGGAAATGGAGGAAGTAGAAGTAAGTTTCCTCTTCTTGGGGGCAGGACTGGAAGAGTCTGCCCTATGGACATGTTCTCCAACTTCAACACAGACCTGAGGATCCCTTCCTCAAACTCATCCTTTATCTTTTCCATAAAGGGAGAGTTAAGTTGGGCTCTTTCAGGTATGATAGTGATGAAAGAGGGTGGAGGAGTAGGATGAAGAAAAGAATGTGAAGTAGTTGGGAGGTCATCAACTGGTCCAAGGGAGGGACCAGAGGAGGAGGAGGAGGCTCCAGCTGAGGATGCTGGAGGGGCCTCAAGGATAGGAGAAGGAGAAGGAATTGTAGTAGAGGAGGCAGGAGATGAGGTGGAATGAGGAGGAAATGGAGTGGGAGAGGAAATTGGTCTGGATTGAGGCTTCTTGAATGTTTGTGGAGCAGGAGGAGCTGTAGGAGCTGAGGGTGGAGTTGGAGGAATAGGTGTGTGAGAGGGAGAAGAGGGAGCTGGGGGCTTGGGTGCCAAGGACTCTTCTTCAGCCTCTGCCTGCACAGGTTCACTCTCCAATGGCCCTGTTGGCCCTGACACTTGCTCAGCTTGCCCTGGAGACCCTTCAACCTGCTCAGCTGGCCCAGATGGCCTTTGCACATTTACTGCTGCCTCTGCTGGTGCTGCTGCTGCTTCTGGCCCTGTTGGCCCTGCCTCTTGAACTGATGGCCTTGAAGGCCCTGACTCTGGAACCTGGGCTGCAGGAGGTGGAGGAGGAGGAATTTGAGCTCCAACCACCTTGAGAATGTCTCCCGACAAATTTTTCATGGTGCCCATTTCCTGGTTAAACCACTTCATAGCATTTCTTATGTTGGAAATTTCCTTTGAAGCTGAAGCTTGGCTCATGAAAATGGAGGATACATCAGATTGAAGAGAACATAGAATAGTTCCTTGGGCATCAAGTCTCTCAATTATAGGCTTCAAATTAATCACAATTTTCTGCCTCATCTGCCTTTCAAATGGAGTATTTGATAAGAGTGGGACTTCGGACTCCACTTCTTTCCCTTTGTGCCTAGCCTCTGAAGCTGGAGGAGGCTGATCATCATCAGAATCAGAGGAGCTTGCTGTCTCCCCATCTCTGACATCATCCTGATCATGAGGTAGGTCTTCATCAACTGGTACATCACCCATTGGCTCATCATGGTGAGCTGCTTCTTCTTCTTGACCTCCCTTGGATTGCTCCCCCTGAGCAGGAGCATCTTTTTCCATTAATTCTTACTCCCCCTGAATGGGAGCATCTTCCAAAACAACACTTGTTGGAGCACTGGACTGCTCCTCTTGAAATGTTGCTGCCACTGATTCCTCAATGTGGCCTGATGCCACAACTTCTTCTGCAATTCCACCAGTCTCTGAGGTGACTGGAGTGGTGAGAACTGAATCTACTACATCTCTGAGAATGGAGGCAATAATGGAGGTGGGTAGATTATCTGCTGCACCTTCCACTGCTTCTTCTACAGGACCTTCTGGAGATTGTGAAACTATTTGGACAAGGGGTGACCCTACAGCCTCAACTGCTGCTTCTGCTAATTCTGCTGGAAGTGAAGGTACTGCTGGCTCAATCTCTATTCTCTGTTCTACTGCTGCTTGGACTACTGCTAGTTGCTCTGCTGCTGGTTCTGCTGCTTCTTCCTGAACATCAGGAATATCACCTATGATGGCCTCTCCCTCGGCCACTGTGGTCTTAGACCAAACACCATCTATAACTGAAAAACCACTTTTCCTGAGATTTCTGGACCTAATTGATTGGCCCGATTTCTCAACAACTGCTCCTGCCAGATCAATACCAAAGTGCTTGAAAACTTTGGTGAGCAGATGTGCATACGGCAAGGAAACATTGAGCTTGCTTTTTGTGTCCCAAATCTGATCTCTGGCAAAAGTCATTCTTTCCATCATCACTGCGGCCATGTTGATTTCCTTGTTCTGTATGGCCCAAAACATCATGTCAGAATCTGCCTTTGAACAGGTGGAAAAGTGGCGCTTCTTGGAACCAAAATCTGACACACTATGAAGTGAAGGAGGCGGTTGAACGCATTCAGTTGGTTGATGTCCAATTTACCATCTCTTAATCTGTATCCCGGCCCTACAATGCCAAGACCCTTGACCTGGGCGTTCACGGAGTGAACCCCACTGTGCCCTGATGTTGTTACTCCAAACAACTCATGCAATAGCTCACTATCTATCTTAATCTGGGTTCCCTTGACATATGAAACCAGGGACCCATCTTCTTGAGTCTTCAAGCATACATAGAAGGCCTTCACGAGGTCTGGATAACTTACCTCAGAGAAAGTTGCTACTCCCATCCATTGCATCCTGATCAAAGCTTCAACAACACTGTACATACCATTCTTTTCAAGATCAGCAACGTCCACTGTCTTGTTCCCACACACTTTGGTCTTCACGAACTTGAACCTCTCCTGCTGCTCAGGAGTGAGGAACTCGGCACTGTAGCCACCCAAACTCCCGGAAACGGCTGATGCGGCCATGGAATCAAGTGTGGAGGTTTTCTGGAGGATTGAGAAGGAAGGAGGAGAGAGATCCCTCAAGAAATTTCGCGGGAAGAGGAGAGAAGCTTCAAAAACTAGCAGAGAGTCGATGTCGAAATCGCTAGGGCATCGGCTTGAGCATCCAGATGAAAGAGGGAAAAGGTTGAAGACGAGATATGAATCGTTATCTCATTCAATTTTTGGGAATAAATTAATGCGTTGTGAAAAGTGAGGCGCCAAAAGGCGGCAGAAGAAGACAAAAGAGTTTGACTATTCAAACCGACTTCAATAAGAGAGCGGTTACAAAGGATAATTTGAATTTCTTTTGCTTAAAGCCATGGAGGGAAAAAATTACTTAATTCTGAAATTTAATGTGCCAGTTTTAAACAAAACCTTTTTCACAAATTGCACATGCCTAATTCCCTTCTAAGAGATGTGAATCTCTCCTCGGGTAAGGCTTTTGTGAAAATGTCTGCTAACTGACCATTTGTATCAATAAAAGATATTTCAATATTACCATTTGCTACATGATCACGAATAAAATGATATCTAACCTCAATATGCTTGGTCCTTGAATGTTGAACTGGATTCTTGGTGAGATTAATGGCACTGGTGTTGTCACACAACAGTGGAATGGATTTGATGTTTAATCCGAAATCTTCAAGTTGTTGCTTTATCCATAAGAGTTGTGTACAACAACTTCCAGCAGCTACGTACTCAGCTTCAGCTGTAGATAGTGCCACTGAATTTTGTTTCTTTGAAGACCAAGATATCAAACATCCTGCAAGAAATTGACAACAACCACTGGTGCTTTTTCTATCTAATTTGCATCCAGCATAGTCAGCATCAGAATAACCTACTAAGTTAATTTCACAACATTTTGGATACCACAGACCTAAGTCATGAGTTCTTCCTAAATATCTAAATATTCTTTTCACAGAAATTAAATGTGATTCTTTAGGATCCGCTTGATACCTAGCACACATGCATACACTAAATAAAATATCAGGTCTACTAGCTGTTAAATAAAGGAGTGAACCTATCATACCTCTGTAGATCTTTTGATCTACTTTCTTACCATCTTTATCACTGTCCATCCTTGTTGATGTACTCATTGGTGTTGACAGTGGTTTGGTATTATCGAATCCAAATTTCTTCAAGAGTTCTTTTGTGTACTTTGCTTGACAGATGTGAGTTCCTTCCTTTCCTTGTTTGATTTGTAGTCCAAGGAAATAATTAAGTTCTCCCATCATGCTCATTTCAAATTCTCCCTGCATCAACTTTTCAAAGTACTTGCAAAGGGATTCATCAGTAGAACCAAAAATAATATCATCTACATAAATTTGAACTAGTAGAATGTGTTTGACCTTTGACTTTATGAAAAGAGTACTATCTACTTGACCTCTACTGAAACCATGGTTTAAAAGAAAAGAACTAAGCCTTTCATACCAGGCTCTAGGTGCTTGCTTTAAACCATATAATGCCTTGTGAAGTTTGAAAACATGATTAGGAAATTCTGTGTCATCAAAACCCGGGGGTTGTTCCACATAAACTTCCTCTTTTATAAAACCATTTAAAAATGCGGATTTAACATCCATTTGAAATAATGTTAAATTCAAAGCTGATGCATATGCAAGTAATATTCTAATAGCCTCAAGTCTAGCTACAGGTGCATAGGTTTCATCGAAATCTATGCCTTCCTCTTGAGAATAGCCTTGAGCTACCAATCTGGCCTTGTTTCTTAAGATTACACCAGTTTCATCCAGTTTATTTCTGAACACCCATTTGGTGCCAATGACTGGACGGTCTGATGGTCTAGGAACAAGTGACCATACTTGGTTTCTCTTGAATTGATTTAATTCATCTTGCATGGCTATTATCCAAGATTCATCAGTAAGAGCTTCATTGACTGTCCTAGGCTCTATTTGAGAAACAAAAGCTAGGTAATCACAAGGAATAACATTACCTCTTGTTCTTACCCCTACGGATGGATCACCAATAATATTCTCAAGTGGGTGATCTTTCTTGTGTCTCCATTCCTTTGGAAGATTTTCATGTGTAATTTCCTTTTGTTGCAAGTCTTCCAGAGGTGGATCATCCTTGTCCTCAATTGATGTATTCTTTAGTTTCTTGGACAGCTTATCTGCATCATCATTATCACTATCTTCTTCCTTTCTTAAGGAAGGGTTAGTTTCATCAAAAATAATATGTACAGACTGTTCAATTAATAAAGTGCGTTTATTAAATACTCTATAGCCTTTGGGTTTAGAGGTGTACCCCATGAAGATACCTTCATCTGATTTGGCATCCAACTTACCAATGTCTCTTTTTCCATTGTTGTGGATGAAGCAAGGACATCCAAATGTCCTGAAGTGGCTGATCTTTGGTTTCTTTCCTTTGAACAGTTCATATGCAGTCTTCTTTAGGATTGGCCTGATCATTACTCTGTTGATAATGTAGCTTGCTGTGTTGACTGCTTCAGCCCAAAAATACCTTGGCAGATCATATTCTGATAACATTGTTCTTGCCATATCCAATAGAGTTCTATTCTTTCTCTCAGCAATTCCATTTTGCTGTGGTGTCCTTGGTGCTGAGAAATTATGCTCAATTCCCTGATCATCACAGAACTTAACAAATTTTTCATTCTGAAATTCACCACCATGATCTGATCGGATAGAAACAATGCTGAACTTCTGATCCTTCTGAACTTTCTTGCTGAAACTGACAAAGTTATCAAATGTGTCATCTTTATGCTCTAGAAATGATACCCATGTGAATCTTGAGTAATCATCGACTATGACAAATCCAAAGTTCTTTCCTCCAAGACTGGTAGTCCTCATTGGCCCAAATAGATCCATATGAAGGAGCTCTAAGGGTTTTGAGGTGGTTACCACCGTCTTTGACTTGAAGGAGCTTTTGGTGTGCTTTCCCTTAGCACAAGGTCTACAGACACCTTCCATTTTTGCACAGACCTTTGGCAGACCTTCTACAAGATTTTTCTTCACCAATTTTCTCATACCGTCTATGCTACAATGTCCTAGTCGTCTGTGCCATAATTCAGTAGATTTTTCTTTGTTTGCTGCCAGACAGACATTTTGTTCTTTGAGTTCCTCAAGATAGAGCACATATAAGTTCTTTTCTCTATTTGCTTCAAAGATGACTGATCCATCTTTCAGTATGCTGCATTTCGATTCTTGAAACTGTATCTGATGGCCTCTGTCACACAGCTGGCTGATGCTAATGAGATTATGCTTCAACCCTTTGACAAGTAACACATCTTCTATAACTGTTCTTCCTTTATTATTCACAGAGCCACTGCCAATTACTGTTCCTTTCCCATTATCTCCATAAGTAACTATTCCTTCTTCAGCTTGGAGATGAGTGAATAACTTCTGGTTTCCTGACATGTGCCTTGAGCACCCACTATCCAAGTACCATTTGGATGCTCGAGGGTTAACCTGAAATAAATCATCAAGCTTTAGGTACCCAAATTCTTTTGGGTCCTGATTGGTTAGTATCATTGATTTTACTTTTTATTATCCATTTCTTATGTCTTGTTGGGCATGTCGTTATGATATGTCCTAACTTGTTGCAGTGACTACAGCATGATAATTTGGTTACTTTTTCTATATATTTGAAATCAGCTTTGTATGCTATATCTTGTTCAGGTACAAATTTTGGTGTTGGATATGTTTTAGGATAAACTATGGTTTCTTCATTATCTGGGGGTGTATATCCTAATCCATTTTTCTTCTTACCTGATCTTCTAGCACCTTTTAATATGAGGGAGTTTTTACCATTTGTGAATTTTTCTAACGTGCTAGATAAATTTATGTTTTCTTCTGTTAGAGTCTTGATTTCAGTTCTTAGTTCATCTACATTTTCCTGTTTTACTAATTCTGTTATTTGTTTATTTTATCTTTTAAGTCTTCACATAATAATTCATTTCTTCTTTTAAGTTCAGTTATTTATTTTTCTAACTCTTCATTTTCTGTTTTCAGATCAGAGTTAGTGTTTTCTAAACAAGTATGTTTTTCTTACTGGCTTTTAATAGTTTAGTTACTTCTTTATATTTATTATATAGTTCATTAAATGCTTCCTCTAAATTATCTGAATCAGAATCATTGCATGAATCAAAAGAGGAGTCAGAAGTTACCTTATCTTCAGTATTTGCCATGAAAGCCAAATGGGCTTCTTCTTCATCGCTGCAGGAGTTTGACTCACTGTCTGAGTCGCTACTGTTTTCCCATGCTG
Source organism: Colocasia esculenta (assembly GCA_014218235.1). Taxonomy (NCBI): domain Eukaryota; kingdom Viridiplantae; phylum Streptophyta; class Magnoliopsida; order Alismatales; family Araceae; genus Colocasia; species Colocasia esculenta. Next base: position 48,167,603 of record CM024760.1, on the reverse strand, counting down.
CTGCCATCGCCTTCTTTTTGTACTTTCTGAACTTCTTGGAGCTGTCTTTCTTCCTGAACTCCGGCTTCTTGAATTTTGGACACTCAGCTTTAATGTGTCCTGGCTTCTTACATTCATAGCAGATGGGTTCTCCTTTCTTCATCTCTTTTCCATCTGGCTTCTTGAAGTCCTTATTCCTTTTGAAGTGCCTTCTACCAGATTGGAACTTCTTCTTCTTAGCCAAAATCCGCTGCAATCTTCTAGATAGCATTGCTTCCTCATTCTCGCTGTCCACATCACTTTCACTCTCATCTGAACTTGCTTCTGGTGAATCTTCTTCAGCTTTTAAGGCGTTGGAGTGCTTCTTTCTGCTAGAGGACTCTCCTAGCCTTTCCATGTTGATCTCATGGGCCATGAGGGACCCAATGAGCTTTTCTACTGACATTCTCTTCAGGTCATTAGCTTCTTCTATTGCTGTGACCTTTGGGGTCCATGAGGACGGTAAGGATCTAAGTATTTTCCTCACCATGTCTCCAATCTCATAGGTTTTCCCCAGACCAGCTAGTCCATTTGTGATGTCAGTGAACCGACTGAACATTTGAGTTATGGATTCACCTGATTGCATCTGAAATCTCTCATACTGAGTGACAAGAATGTCGATTCTTGTTTCCTTTACCTTGTCTGTGCCTTCATATGTGATCCTGAGCTTTTCCCACATTTCCATTGAGGATTTGCAGGCTGAAACTCTGTTGAACTCCTTCTTACTTAGAGCACAGCATAAGATGCTCTTTGCTTTGCAATTCAAGGAGATCTTCTTTCTGTCATCATCTGTCCATTGCGCTTTCTCATTTGTGACTACCAGATCACCTTCTTCTACTATGGACCAAATTTGATAGTCGTGGCCTTGTAGAAAGTATTCCATTCTGGTCTTCCAGTAAGGATAGTCTTCACCATCAAAGAGAGGGGGTCGGTTGACAGACTGACCTTCAAAGTTACCTTGGGCTGCCATGGATCTTTACTCTTCAGATTGTTGGATCCTTTTTCTTTGTCGAAGAGACTCGCTCTGATACCACTTGTTGCCCAGTTGACGAGCCCAGAGGGGGGGTGAATGGGTCTTTAAAAAATAATCTAGAAGATACCTGTAACTAAAAACATTCACACAAACATTCTTCGAAGGAGGTTAGTGACTGTTAGTTTAAATATCAAACACACAAAGAAAACAATCACACGACACAAAGGATTATCCTGGTTCGGACCTCCTTTCCTTAGGAGTCCTACGTCCAGTCCCTGAGCAACCACTCAGGTTTTTACTAACTAGGGTACAGTCCCCCTAAGGACGCTACAGCACCCAGCTCGGCTGGTCTTCCTTCACACCTGAAGGGAATAACAACACCCTGGATACCCCACCAGGTCTTCCTTCACAACTGAAGGGAAACAGCACCCTGGATACCACCAGGTCTTCCTTCACAACCGAAGGGAAACAACACAAAGAGAATGGAATAAGATCAAGCCCCTAGATCAAGCTTTAACAAGCCAAGATCTGAAGCCACTAGCACTGAGAGCAAGGATCTAAACAAGGCACACTCTCAGAACTACACGAGCTCTCTTAGAAAATCTATTACAGCACAGAGAGCGAAGAGCTAAAGGTGATGAGGAATGAGATTCTTGGCTCTGGACTTCTTGCAGAAGAATTTGAATGCTTGAACACAAGATGCTTGTTCTCTACTTCGTTGGTTGTTCTTCACTTCTGTCTTTGAGTTTATATCTCCTTTTTGAAATACGGCCGTTGAAGTAACCGTTGTCTCTTGGATTGATAGACGTTAGACTGTTTGACATTTGGAAGCTTCAACTATCTTTTATCCATTTGAGCACGCAAAGAGATAGGGTCTTCTGGCGTCTATAGGTCCAACGTTGTATGATAGAATGTCTTCAGGACCCTGCACACATTAAATGCTAGAACAGTAGACAACTTAGGCTGTCTCTTGTTGTCAGTATACGATAGCTTGTTTTAAAAGATGTATACAGAGTAAGCACAATAATGGACGATATTGTGTGCATGCATGCAGAGATACGTTCAGAGCTCATAAATGCAGGAGTGACAGATAGATATATACGTGACTTTGACTAGTCAACGTATTTAGAGATAAGATAAATGTCAAGTCGATGTAAGATATGAGATCGATGGCTATATGACTTATGAAATCGTTATGATTAAGTCATTTTAACTAAGTCGTTATAAGCCATACCAAATCGTTACATTCACAGAAGAATTCGTTATGCAAAGCAAGTCGTTGTGTTCTAAAGAAATCGTTGTGAAACACTTAACAAATCGTTATGGAAAGCAAGTCGTTGTGTTCTAAAGAAATCGTTGTGAAACACTTAACAAATCATTATGGAAAACAAGTCGTTGTGTTCTAAAGAAATCGTTGTGAAACACTTAACAAATCGTTATGGAAAGCAAGTCGTTGTGTTCTAAAGAAATCGTTGTGAAACACTTAACAAATCATTATGGAAAGCAAGTCGTTGTGTTCACTGAAGAAATCGTTATGATAACTTATGAAATCGTTACGGCGAGCAAGACGTTGTGTTCTAAAGAAATCGTTACGTAAAGCAAATCATTATGAGTGCTTAAAGAAATCTTTGTGCAAAGCAAATCGTTACGGCGAGCAAGTCGTTGCGAGTTCTAAAGAAATCGTTACGATGACTTATAGAATCGTTATGACAGGCAAGTCGTTACGAGCTCTAAAGAAATCGTTGCGATAACTTATAGAATCGTTATGACAGGCAAGTCGTTACGAGCTCTAAAGAAATCGTTGCGATAACTTATAGAATCGTTATGACAGGCAAGTCGTTACGAGCTCTAAGGAAGTCGTTGAGATAACTTATAGAATCGTTATGACAGGCAAGTCGTTACGAGCTCTAAAGAAATCGTTACGATGACTTATAGAATCGTTATGGGATCGACTTGTTTGAGACAATATGACTTTTCAGTCTTACAAGGAAATCGTTACGATCTTCAACAGAAATCGATATGGACTTTGAGAAATATCATGTTGAAAAGATTAAAGCTTCAGAGAAGTAATGCATACCTTTATTGGCTTGTTTGACCTTGGTATTTTTCCTGTACTTTAAGACTTATGAAATATTCATTAGATATTATTGATAAAAACTAGTTTAGTTTTATTAATCACCAAAATACATATGTAATTAATTAAAATTACATGGGGACAGACTGATCATCACTGAAGCCTTCTCTCTAAAATAGCTGAAGTCACTTTATCAGTTGAAGTTCATATATTCATCAGTCAAAGTGCCTATTCATAGGTAGTCTAAGTACTTACTCATATCAGTCGAAGTGCTTATTCATAGTTAGTTGAAGTCGATAGTTTCGTCATTCACGACTCTCTTCATATCAGTCAAAGTTTATAGCTTTGTCATACGATATGATTTTTCTTTGTCAGTTGAAGTCTACTATGCTAAAAAATAAAATATTCTTTTCAAACTTACTTTACCCTTTACATACCTCCGCAAAATCATAAACCCCATAACTTCTCTTTCAAAGCATCTCTGCTTTCCCTCCCGTGCTCATCTTTAGCTCCTCATTTCGCATCTCCGGCCGCAGACATTCCAACATCTCTGCTAGGAATCTTTTTGTTTTTGTTATCATCTTAGCATATCTTTTCCCTAAGATATCCCTCAAAATCGTTGTTCTCCTCCTCTACTCTTCGACGTCGATTGTAGCCCCCATATAGTATATGACCTTGCATGGTTGCCCGCTGGCAACAATAGAGCTAATGGAGGTCAGGAGGCCCATGAGGGAGGTGATGAGGGAGTTCATCGGGGGGTATGAGGAGCGGAATAGGGGTTCTTATGGCCTCCATCAGGGAGATGAACGGGACAAGTGCAAGACGGTGGAGGGGGACGAAGACGACGACGTGACAGACAAGGGTATCCCCATGAGTGGGAAGCCAGGGTCGGGGTTGGGCGACTGGGCCAAGGTCTCGAGCCTATCGAGGGCGGCCTTGTAGACATTCATGAACCTGCTTCTGGCAGTCTAGTGGCGGATCTAGAATTTTATTTTAGTAGGGTCCTAATAGTGCACCCATATAAATTTAGTGGGGTCACCTATGGTGAAATATTGTCCCCCCAATACAACTTTTTTTTTATCTAGTGGGGTCACAGGACCCCACTGAACATATGCTAGATCCGCCCCTACGTGGCACAGTTGTCTGCTCAGTCATAGGGACCTCCACATCATCAAGCTCTGATTTCCACACCTTTCCCAACTCCGCAAGCTTAGCCTCTGCTCCAACACCTTCAATGGTAGCATACCCACTCCAAATCAGCCTGCAAGGGGGAACGCCCTCGTCGGCATCCTTCCGTCGGTGATCTGTGAGATCCTCACTCGCCAAGTTCTTTCCCTCTCTCACAACAATTTCTTTGACACTGTCCCTACCTCCATCTTCTACAATGTGTCGGTGTCCTCCTCTCCAGAGCTCCAAATCGTGCAGCTAGGTTTCAACCACTTCACAGGCCTAGAAATCCTGCCGACCACCAAGGGGAAGGGGGGGGGGGTTGGGTGTTGCACTGAAGCAAAGAGAGGGAGAGGGAGGACAGGAGTGAGAGATGCAAGAGGGAGGGCAATATAGTCATGTCCCATGCCAAATTAATGTTAAGTAGAGTTATTTGAACGAATATAACGGGAGGTGACGACAATGATATATTTGAAAGTTTTTATCCTATTTAAGATACATATATATATGTAAAAACAGGTATGATATTTTTATAATTTTACTTTTAAGAATAATTTACTTGAAAAAACACTCAAGAAAAAATCGATATTACAAAAGGGCCTTAAGGACTTAAGCCTTTGGCCATCCGATCGCTAGACTTCACAAGATCATCATCACATCATTCCTGAACCGAGCATGGGGAGCGGAGGATTTGACCCGCCTTCATTAAAAGAGAAAAAATTGCTACCAGGAATAGGGTAGAGTTACCACTCATTCAAAACATATCTAGAGGAGGTCTACAGATCTCATAATGTTAATATGGATCTCCCTTATATATATTTGAGATAACCAATAATCTCCAACCTCAACGAACGTGGTTAAGTCTGTCTACCAATGAAATCCTTGTATTTCGCACTTCACATCTCCCCACCGTCCGATCGGATATTTACGGTGTGATCGGAAAGCCCGGGCAGGCCGTGGCAGTCTCCGGTCGAGTCAGAGACGCCCCGTGGTGGCATTCCCCGTAAATCCGACCGTCAGCGAAAATTTGAAATTTGGGGGTGGCGGAGTTAAACCCAAACTCCAAACTGGGGCGGGCGTGGCGGCCTCCTTAACACCCCGGGGTGAAGCCCTTCCCAAAACTGCGAACACACGCACAGACGCCACCTTCCCCTCCCTCCTCTTTCTAACTTGAACTCTTCCTTCCCTCCCCACTCTCCCCCTTCCGCCCACGGCAGGTTTTCTGCGTCCGCAGCAAGGCGAGCCACCACCACCATTTCCTAGTTCTCTTCCCCACCCTGATAAGCCGCTGAAGTAGTAAAAACAACCAAACGAGGAGAGGAGGGCGCTAGGTGCTAGAACCAGATCCATCTCACTTGGAGTTTGGTCCTAACAGATGAAGACGTTTCCCCATTTCTCTTCCCTCTTCTGACAGCCCGCTGAAGTAGCACAAGCAACGCAGCGAGGAGAGGAACCCGCAAGAACCAGATCCATACTTTTTGGAGTTTAGTTCCAACAGGTGAGGCAAAGATCTCATCTTGTTGAGTTGATCTACTTGGCGTTCGTTTATCTGCCCTCTTGCTAAGTTTTTTTCTCTTTTTTTTTGTGTGTGGTGAGGGTCTTCGAGGAGCTCAGTGTCGGGCGGGGAATGCGGAGGGGGCTGTACCAAGAGCGGCTGCGAGAGGCCGTGGCGAGGGAGCTGGCCGCCGGGATGCGTATCCGGAGGGATTTCTACCATGTTGAAGCGAGTCCCACGAGCGCAAGGATGGGGCGGTTGCAGATGCAGGCGCCGGGCAAGGAGAACAGCCCGCCCAAGCCCGTGCCTCGCCAGGTCCAGACCAGGAAGAGCCCTCTTCCGGACTGGTGCCCGCGCACGCCCCTGCGTGACATCACCACACTGCTCGATGTAAGCGCCTCCTTTTGTGAGCTCTCCGTTGCGCTTTCTTTATCCAGCTTGTGTTTCTAATAATCTTCATTTTTGAGGGGAGATGGCTGTTTCAAGATGTTGGCTTTCGGAATCTGCTTTTATGATCTCGGATGCGTCGGGCGTTCAGTGCTTAGATCTTGATTGGATACTTGATCTTCTTTGTTATCCCTTTCCAATGCCACTGCTAAGCCTGGCAGTCTATTCCCCATTTTCTTAGAATTTGGAGATTCCGATCTTTTCCCGTAAGCATTTACTTGATCGTATTTGTAGACTCCCTAACGGGGTTAATGGTAGCCCCCATTTTTTATCCACGAAAGATTTGCCGCGTGTGCAAGTAAGACGCACGCCCGATGCACCCATGGATTAGCACGCGGGCGGACACACTGTGCCACTCTGTGTTAGCCAATGAGTGTGCCGGGCAGTAGCATGCCTAATCTTTCCCTTGTCATCTAGATTGACACTATCTAGAAGCATTTTAAGTTGATGGTTTGCTTGGAATGTCGGCAAATGTCACATTTTTTGGTTTTAAAATTGTGAGTTTGAGGACTCTGAATGATAACTTTGGACCGGAAACTAAAATTGAAAGTAAAAAAGATCCCAGATAGGCTGACAACATATTTTAAAACTCAAGAATCTGCAGCAAATCAAATGTCAGAAAACACCGAAAGTGGGAGCACACCAATGTGCACGTGGATGGTGGCTCGGGGTGACACATGTGAAGCAGAAATTCAAAAATGGCTATTTGGAAAGTGTTTGGATAATGGACTCGTCAGTAGAATGTAACGGGAACAAGTTGGTAATTTTAGAGTCTTATTTTACCTTAATAAACTAATATTGGCAAATCCAAGGAACCAGTGTCTGGTAACAATTTATGAAGACTGCAGTCTTCAATGGGATTACATCTCAGAAGTTGTAAAATGCTATCCAGACTGCATGTTTAGAATCTTAAACCTCAGAATTCCGTGATGGTGTTTCATAACTACCTATGCACACATGGTATTTCCCTTATTTTCCTATTCTGTCGATGCTATGAGATTGTGTAGTCTGTATCCAGAGGGATGCGTGACATTCTCTTATTTTACATAATGGAGTAGAACGGTTTGCTAAAGTATGGTAAGAGGTAACATTTCATCCACTCTAGCAATGTTCGTTCATCAAGGAACTATTCTATCTTCTTCTTTCATGTTTTAACCTTTTTTTTTTTTTTTTGCTTCTGGGTTTATTTTTGGCTAGTTTTTGTGAAAAGAAACGAGTGAAAGCAAAAGCATCTATACAGTTCTCAATCTTGGTCTTCTAAATCATATTAGTTTTGGATTTTTCACCCATAAACTTAGAGTTTTGGATTGGCAGTTCGATTCTGTAACACAGTATCAGGGCTGTTTCCTTCTTGGTTTCCTCTATCTAATTACCAGTTTCAGGATGTCCATTCGTCGTACTTCCTCCATGATCAGTGGGGTTGGGGGGATTTGATTAATAAAAGCTATTTAATCTTCCACCGGGTATTCATGAGTCACTCCGTATTTATATTATCTCTAGATCTCTTGAGTTTAAACACGATTACAGTACTTGATAGAAATTTTTGGCAGAAAAAGATTTATGTAGCCTATCCCAAATAATGGGATAAGACTCTGATGATGATGATGAGTTTAATTCAGTAACCCACACATTATGCATCGCTACCTTGTTTTCGATTTTTCCATTTACGATGTGGCTTTGACTTGCTGTTTCAATCCAGTTCCCTTACATTCAACACCGACATTTTATTTTGAGTCACCGTGAAGATCTTTAATATTAAACATTCGAGTGTTTCAGGAAATGGAGAGGAGAAGAGCTTCTCTGCGGTCAGCTGCACGTAAACGGGGAAACCAACACGCTGAGCTCACTCCTTCCTCTGCATTAGCTGTTACTCCATTTCCCCAGAAGCTGCGTGCCTCTAACACAAATATAAATGTCCATGATCCTTCTGACACCCACTGCACTCCACTACCTTCCGTCACCTGTTTTCCAGCAATGAAAAGTTCTCCACGGACCCCGTTTGTTCCTAGCAGCATAGTTGAAGATGAGAAAGAGCTGATTGAACGTGAGCTGAAGCTAGAGAAATCGATTGATGCCATAGAGAAGTTGGTGAGACGGGACCTGAAGAGAAAACCCAAGGTGAAGGCCAAGAGAATTACACAACAAAAGACTCTCATGTCTCTGCGGTGATTGAAACACTTCGTTTCAAGGAAATGAGAGCCATTCCGGGGGAACTGATGATTGCGAAGCATTCTTGGGCTCGGCATTCAGACATCATCTCCGCTTCGGATTTGCTTATCCATCCTGGCCCAACTGACAGAACAACCGGTTGGGCAAGGAAATTGAATAATATCTTCCTTCCCATTTATTCGTTTCTGCTGGGCTGTATGCTTTAAGCTTTACTTAATCTGTGTACATATGGGACCCTTCCTAAGTTGCTACTTGGAAAGGAGCTCCAGTTCATCTTTTGCCTAGTCTTGTTTTCATTTTTCTTCAGTTCTCGAAGTAATTTAGAAGCTTTTTCTAAGCTCTATTTTAGGCTCATTTCTCGTTTGCCATTCCGATGGACCTCCCGTCTGAGAACAGTCTCTTTCCATAATCACCATTCTTAGCTATAGTATTATCAGGTAACAAGTGTTCAATGCGTTGAGGACTCTCTTGGCCATTGTACTATTGAGAAGACATTTGCTGACTTACCATCATGGAATAATAAACCGGTGGTTATTTCAGTGTTGAAGGCTTGCAGCAAATGTATTTATTTGAAGAGGCATACTTATTACAATTTTCAAATGCAATTGACAATGTATTTTTGATCTCTCATTAGATGAATATAATATGTTACAAGTACATTGACAATGGGAAAGGTAAAAGTATACTTCCAAGTACGTATGAAAAGTTTGATAAGTATTTTTCTTATCTAAATTCTTATGGTACATCAACTTAGATTGTTCCTCTTTGAGCCACCTTTGTGTTTGGCAACACCGGCGGTGGAGATTTTCATGCTAAAATCTTTGACCACTGTGCATATGTTTTCAAATAAACTTAGGTGATTTTGACTTTCGTCTAGGCTAGATTTTGGGCTGAGGAGAGAGAGAGAGAGAGAGAGAGAGAGAGAGAGAGAGAGAGAGAGAGAGAGAAGCTGCATCTCTCCCTGTTGTCAAAAAGTGGGTGTTTGATCACTTTTGAAACGATTCTGGGCAAAGGCAATAGAGAGAAGGAAATGGCGATGGATTTTTTTTTAAAATATTTTTGTCGTCCATTTGTGAGCGTGCATAAGAGAGAGGTCTCGTCGCCTATGCCATGAAAGGTGCGGGTGATGAGGTGTCGAAGTGCTTAATGCCGTTTTTTTTTTTTGTAAAATCAGATTTTCTCGATTTTTGTTTTTTGACAATTGATAGCAAATGCCGCCTTAGAAGCAGATGTCAAATTATAGTTGTCACTTTTATGTAAATCACTGTTGAGACTTGCAACATTAGAAAATAGTCGATGGGTCTCCTAACTTTCAACCTTCATGAGCTTTTAAACTTATTTATTTGAGGGAGGATGTCGGCTAACATTTGTAAGGTAAAGAGAGTAGTTAAGTGCCCTCATGAGGGATCTTAAAGGAAAATCTTTTGACACTTCAGTTAGGGATTTCATTAGAATAAGGGAAGGAGGTAGAAGAGGAAAGGGAGTTTTTACCAAAAGTTGGCACTTTGCATGTGGGTTGTCCTCTCTTTGAGGTTGGATAAGCATTTGTTAGAGTCCTCAAGTGTGTATCTGCCATTTGCAAGAGAGTGAGAGAATCCTAGTTGGATGAGATAACTCGTCATTTTTCTAAGGCAAAGAGGTGTATTAATTTAGCAATCTTTGTGCCATGTAGAGGGCTTGCAGGTCCCTTTTTGAGAGACACCATTCTTGGCTCTAGACAGTGTGGGTCATGGAAGAGAGGAATCTTCGACACCTATTGTAAGACACATTTTGGATCGCCAGGCCATGGTACAACATGATTTGAAGACGCCTAGTGGTGGGAATGGGGTAGCATGCACCATGTAAAGGGTGGGTTACGTAATGACTTTTGGGGCTGAGGACTCAATGTCGTACTAACCTAAGGAGTTGACATCATGTTAAGATCGTGGGCTTGAGTCCATCTTACTTTGTGTGATTGTAGGCCTAGGACAACTGGGAGCCCATACTGGCCCCTGTGCGCTAGTGCAGCGGACGATTGAGCTTTAAAGAGCCACTTAACTTTTCCTCCATAACATCCACCTCCTCTTAGACCAATGAGAAGAGGATTAGGAGGCATAAAGAGTGGGGCATCTAATAGTAGTGGCTCCATCTATTGTCACGTGTCGCAGTTGATCGACAGTCAATATGTCTCCTATCATGATTCAAGAAATTTGAGAAAAATACCAAAAAAAGCAAAAAAAATGTGAAAGATCAAAGTGGGGTAGTGGCTAAATAAAATAAATAGCCACACACACACAACATAGTCAAGAGGTCTCCTATCATGATTCAAGAAATTTGAGAAAAATACCCAAAAAAAGCAAAAAAAATGTGAAAGATCAAAGTGGGGTAGTGGCTAAATAAAATAAATAGCCACACACACACACACAACATAGTTCCATCTTGCATTACTCTTAACTCAACAACTTAAAATAATGATGTCTTAAAAACCTTAACATTAAATCATGATTTAAGTACATCACTAAAAGTCTACTTTGTCCACAAACGAAAAAGTGGCTGTGCACATGCTCTTTTAGCTATTTTCAACTGCGTTTCCATCACAAAATGCCTCATCTATTTTTGGTTTTTTTTTGGGAACAAAAAGGGGACAATCACCAAATGGCTCAAAGAACTCTTCACTCATCCCCATTTGACTTCAAGTTGGTTTCTTGATCATCTAGATCACTTGAAATGGTAAAAGAGGGCATGAGCGACACATGCTTGGTAGGACATACTTCTTTAACAAGCAAAGCTTTACTTTCTTAACATTTTGACAAATAATATGCATGTAAAAATTTGATAAAAGAAGAATGATAACAATCATGCTATAGGGTTCACCTGTGGTATGATGTATGCCATTAAACATGAGAAATAAATCATAAGTTTCAAAAGAAAAAAATAACAAATCAAAGGATTTGCCATGCTCATGATTCATATAACGAAGACTGAATCAAATGCCGGATACTTGAATGCGAGTATCCTATAAGGAGCAATCTCATTCAGAATAATTTTGACATGGGGAGCTCCCACAGGTCGGCTAGAGCCTTGGATCGGTCGACCTCCCATGGAACCCGAGCCGACAACTTGAAGTGGCTTGGACTATAGATCCTGGCGTCGACTAGGTTGATGACTCAAGTCGGATAGACCGACCTCCTTGTACCCCTCGGCTAACAATTGCAGCTCGGTCAAGGATGAGGCCTACCTAGCTCGGCCATGACCGACGTGGAGGACAACGTGTCCGCGGGATTCCCGGGGACATGGCTCGCGTAACAGCCGAGGCGTTAACTGCTAAGGTAATGGCCGCGGGTTTTGCGCTTGGTAACGACAACTATTAAGGCCACGATCTGGATGATCTGGCGTGGCAGTTATGATGACGATCGTGTGACAGTTACGTCGACGTGGTGTGAGGATCACAGGCTCGCTCAATAGTTACCTTGAGTGAACAACTCCTATATAAGAGACAGACACTCCACACATAGAGGTACGCAATCTCTCTGAGTTTTTCCGAGAACTCGACTTCCAGTAATGAATTGAGCGTTGGAGTGTCTGCCCACCGAGGTCTCTCGATGGTCTTACAGGTCGAAGCTTGGCGAGATCGGCAGCACACTTTCCCTTAACATCCTTAGCTCGAGCCTACCCCCATTACTAACTCTAACATTTTGGCGCCGTCTGTGGGAAATGACTTCAAACTTTCCATGGCTCCTAAAGGAAAGATAATTCTCCGATTGGCGGAGGAGACCATCCTGACCGAGACTCTTGAGGAGGTGGTAGGAGGATTTGGCTATGACAAGCAGGACTCTTTACTTCCTCCTGTTTCGACTGGGTAGAATAGATGATGGCTTCCCTACATAAGATGATCGAGCAAGTGGAGCAGAATTAGCAGCTCGCGGCAGCTCGGACTGGTCAGGAGCACGGCCCGCCCTCGATTGTCCCCACTCAGTCGGGTCTTCAGGCACCTCCAATGTCCCTATTCCTCTCCCAACGTTGTCTGTCAGCCACAGTGAGGCCCAGATGGTAGCACCCACGTTCACGGGGCCACCCCCTGTGCTTTCAGTGCCGCCCCCTACTGCTCCGGCAACAGCAGTAGAGCCAGTGGTGCCAAGAACGACCGATGCCAATCACTACTTGGTGGAGTCGTTGCCTATCGGGGTAGTCACTCTTGCCATAAAGGCTCTTTGGAGGGAGGACCTCAATGAGATGAATCAGAAGATCGAGGCGCTCCAGCGTGGCAACCGTGCCCCCTTTATCTTCATGCTCCTTTCCTCCTTGCCATTCGTGGAGGAGATCATGTCGGCCCCGATCTCGCTGAAGTTGTAGCTGCCCAAGTTCTGGCGATATAATGGGACGACAAATCCAATCCACCATCTTGACAACTTCTAGGGCCAGGTTGAGATGGTGTGCATCTCAAATGCCTTGAATTGCTGAGCGTTCATGTCCACTTTGGATGACACTGTGCTCCAGTGGTTCAAGTTGCTGCAAGTGCGATCGATGAGGAGCTTCACCGACCTGGCACAATGTTTCTTGGATCACTTCTACAATATGGATATGGTACAAGCCACAACCAAGGATATACAAGTTATTCGGGATTGGCTTATGATAGCGCAATCCAGACAGAAGAGCTATGCGGACAAGAGAAAGAGAGACTTGGAATTTCAAGTAGGAGATCATGTACTCTTAGAGGTATCTCCCACTCGAGGAATTCAGAGGTTTGGTGTCAAAGGAAAGCTAAGTCCCAGATTCATTGGTCCTTTCGAAATACTTGCAAGGATTGGTGAAGTCGCATACCGACTGGAACTGCTGCCACACCTAGCATTCGTACACAATGTGTTCCATATTTCCATGCTCAGGAAGTATGTGTACGATCCTACTCACATCATTCGCCATGAGGACATAGTGCTGCATAAAGATATGACCTACGAAGAAAAGCCGATCAAGATACTGGATCGGAAAGTGCAACAACTCAGAAACCGGCCTACTCAAGTGGTGAAAGTTCTATGGAACAATCGTGGAGTGGAAGAAGCCACATGGGAACCCGAAGGAACAATGAGGTGAAACTACCCCGACTTATTCGGTAAAACATTCTCTCTGTTACGATCATGTGAATTTGGGGACCAAATTCTTTTAAAAGGGGGAGGATATAGCAACCCGATATTTTTAATAAATAAATAAATCAAAAAATTTAAAGAAAAGTGATTTAATTAAAACCCATTAAATAAAAAGAAGTAATGGGATTTGCTAAATAGTTCATATAAAAGTTATTGGGCCAAAATAAGAGTTTGAAATTTGGAATAAGAGAAAAATGCCCAAAATTTGTAATATTAATGTTTCCTAAATAAAAAAGAGTAAGTAAATCATTAAAATAGTTAATATATGTTGGAATTGAACTCCTAACCCTACCCTAATTAGTTAGCCACGAAATTAGAACCCAACCTAACCCAATTAGGAGAAGGAAAGCTAGGAAGGTGGGATGAAATAAGGGAAATTCAGAATTTAATAGAAGTTAGAGTTGAAATAGGAATTAAACTTACTAGATGCTTAAATACACCCCCTAATCCCTCTTGGCCGACCCTATTCTGTTGCTGAGACTTCCTAGACGTGGAGGAGAGGCCAAAGGAGAAGGGAATTGCTGGGAAGAAGGATTGCTCAAAGATCTACCAATTGTTCTTCAAGTTCCAAGCCCTAGAAGCCAATCGACCCAAAGGTAGGCATTCTCACAAGCAAAACTAAATTACTCTCATCTGTAGGATGTTCTTCACATCAGGAACAAAAGTCCTCTATTTGCCCTAATTTTTATCGACCCTATCTTGAGATTTTCATGTTGGAAGTTCTATAATCATCATGCTCCCGAACCCTCATGATCATCTTAGATCTCTCTCCACACTTGATCTCGTGCTATGCAATTTTTACTGTAGATACTACATGATATCAAAAATCGTTTTCCATCTTTTTCCCCAATTTCTATTGAGTATCTTGCCCGAATTAATTCTTTTTCCATCATTGCATCATGTTCTGTGTTCTTCGTGAAAGAACTTGATCAAAGCCTATCAATACCATGATAAGTGTAGCACCTCGAGAATTTAAACTAATTGAAAATGATAGATAAATAGAAAATATGACCACTTAATAATTTAAAACTAGTTAAATACGTACGCACTATTATCCCAGATGTAAAAAAACACATCTAAAAATTTCGTAAAAATCATAGTTAGACTTTAAATAGTATTCTCTAGTGACCCATAAAGAAATTTGGGCCAATAAAAATCTTTTGGATTGAGTTTAAAAATTATTGTGACTTATTATCGTAATTAAGAAATATGTTTAAAAATCATTATCACACGTACTTAGATGAGTCAAAAAATTAAATAAAATCATAGATGGACTTCAAATAATATCCTCTAATGACCCATCAAGAAATTTGGGTCAATAAAAATCATTTGGGCTAGGTTAAGAGTTATTGTGACTAATTATGGTAATTAGAGAATAAGTCAGAAATTCATTATCATGTGTATAAAATGTGATCATAAACTAAATTAAAAATGATGGATAGACTTTAAACAACATGGATTGATAGCCCATTATCGAATTTGGACTAATGGGCAATTTCTGGCCCATGAATAAAATCAAGTAATAAAATACCAAGGAAATTCGTAACCCAAATTGAGCAGAAAATAGAAAGGGGTAATTAGGGCAAATCCAAAGGCAATTAATCATACTTAGCAACCCAAATTCGTGTCTAACCATACTAGGAGGTTTCCTAATGGCCATTCCACTCTAATTGGGATGGGAGTCCTCAAACTTCGGAAGGGTCTAACCAAAACTCAGAATTTCTCTTTCCTAGACACAATAGGACTACTAAACAACCATAACCACTTAAATAATCTTCCTAAAACCCTTGGGGATCAGTTTACCTGGGCTGGGGTCGTGTGGAGCAGAGCTTGGACACCATAGGAGGTGGAGATCGCCCCCAACCAGAGCTCTCTTCCCCAACTACTTCTCTGCATCGACCTGCAGAAGACTCTTCTTAACATCGATCAAAGGTAGGTGATCTCGGGCTCAAACTTAACATGGAATATACCATCGAAAGCTCTTCAAGTTTACTTTCATTTGCCCCTATTTTGCCCAATTTATATCCAGTAGGTCGTGAGTATTAGGCATTTTCCTCCAGGCAGTCAGAACTAGGGCTTTCTGGAGAGCGAATCTTATTCAACTCCAAAGGTAGGTCATCTCCATGCCAAACTCCAATTAAACTCGTCCATGATTGCATACATATGTATAGATCATGTTCTTACTATTTTCCCCAATTTTTATCTTGGGAGTTTCATGAATTAAATCTTGCATGATGTTGACGCTGTACTGTCATGATTTAACCTTGACTTGCCTTACAAGTTCTATACCTCTCTGTGGAGTTGTTTTTAGACCAAGTGTTCAACATAGAACTTGTTACCATATGAGTCTACTTTCATGTGGCACTAGTTTCTCCAATTTTCATTGACCATATTGAGAGTATTAGCCCAAATATTAGCACTATGTCAGATTCATGTATATAGTCAAAATATGTCTAATTACCCATGTAAATGACCTTTGTTTCTTGATTATTTGTGACTGTACAAATTATTGGAAGTACTCTAACTAACAAAGGTGGTTTCACCCGATTTGGATCACCCTAGCATTTGTTTTGATTTTTCAAATCCACAGGTGTCAAACCTAGTTTGAATCGGACTAGGAAAAACCCCTTATAAAGCACCCTGGGCAGATCAGCCCTGTTTAGCCCGTTTGACGTCATTTTCATGCCCCGTCTTCTCCTGTACGAAGTTAGTTACTGATATCATGCATATAACAACCCATATAAAGATTTAAAATATGTTTACATGAATTTTAATTGATCTTAAGTTATGATCATATTCTCTACTTGTCGATTATCTACTTCTTGCCTTGTTATCAAACTTGCTAAAAACACATAGTTACTTGCTAAAATTGGTCATGCATATTTTAGTACTCATGATACTTGCCATATATAGAGTTTTCAAAAATGAAGTTACCATAAACGGAGTTTTTATAACTGGAGTTTCCATAATCGGATTCACACACGCACTGGAGCGATTCTCACGCACGGCATACACATACACTCTAGCACGATAGGAAAGCCCCTTCTTGGCTTGTGGTGAACTCTCCGTCAGATATTCCTTATGCTGGACTAGTGACCCCTTGACCAAGGCCTCCGTAAGTCTCCTCTGATCATGGATTCCCACATGGCCGACGAGCAGGTTGTACCAATGAAGCACCCAGAAGTTAGTATGCACGTATCTCTTCTCTCTCGGCATTCTTGACGAGATCTTTCTCTCCTCATATTGACTTTCTCGGAGTGATCGAGTATAACACATGAAATCTAGTTATTAAAGATAGAATCTATGTAAATGTGTCGTTATGCTTCCAGATTGAACTCTTGACTCGATATTCCCAACGTACCCTTGAACTCTATATCATTATTGACATGACACTCTCGATAATCATTACTATTGACATGATAGTCCTAAACTTTCTCGACCAGTCTATCCATATTGACACACATTGCCTTCTTGTGATACGTTCTTGAACTACAATAATGATATTGGAGTCATGGACTCAAAACTCGTTCTTATCACCCATGAGTCGACAGGTTCATTGGGAAACATGCCAGTGTTGCGCAATACAAACTTGACTGAGGGCCCGTATCTGGTCCTAAAGATTCTGGCAAAGTCCTGTTACCTATGGGTGTGATTGTCGTATTTGCCCCCGACAAAGTCTTGTTTACCCCAAGGTGTTGATTGCCCAGTTTCCCAAAAATGTTCGTTACCCCAGGAGTTGATTGTTAGGTTGATCCCCTAACAAAGTCGTGTGCCTGGCGTGGTGTGGAATCATGATTGGTGCTTGGCATGACACGTACTTGTTACATGTGACAAACTTACTTGCTTGTTACCTTCTACTATGTGCTGGTCCTTAACTCGAGTGGCTGAAGGACGTACTTGCTTGAGGCACCAGTAGATCCTGCGTGATATTCTTATGGAGTGCTCCAAGTGGGTTACTCACAATGCTTGCTAGTGAAATGGCCATCTTGTTACATGCTATCTTGCTCTTGTTCATGAAGTTACCATCTTGCTAGATCATTGTTCACAATATCTTGAACTCTTGAATACAGCCTTATTGCTAGTTTGATCTTTACATCTCTTGATCTCACAATCTTGCAGGATACACTGCACACGTGTTACTACCGCCGTTTTAATTGCATTGTACATAGCATGTTCATACCTTCTAGCTTTTAAACTGTTAAATACTTATACCATTGCTGGAAGATGTAAATCTTACTGGGCGAGTGCGCTCATACCTGCCCTCTTTAACATTTCAGGTAGTGAAAGTAAAGCTAAATGATGGGACTTGTGCGCCGAGCGTGGAGTATACTTAGAGAGTCCATTCTTATTTTTATTTAGATTGGTCATGAATGTAATTTCCCTTTTCTTTGAGAGATAGATATATTGGTGAGCAAGGAGTGTTTCATTTGACATTGGAGGTTGTAATATTCATTTTGATAAATAAAGGAAGAAAATTTGATTATTGCATTGTGGACCCTATTTGTAAAAGCTATTGGTCTATAGCTTCTGAATGCTTACTTGTTCGTCCCGTCTCCCAATTTATTTCACTGTTAAAAATAAAATTAGGGGCGTGACAATAAGTTTCTAATTACTCTTTACTGGTTATATCCTCGCATGTCTAGTTTCATTTAAAACTTGTTTCATGATTTTTCATGCACTATACATCGAGAATTTGATTTTTAAACAACCATGTATCAAACCATGGAAAGCTTGGACCATAGTCCAAGGCAAGCCCCTTTCCTGTTCGGGCTCAGGCGTAGGACTTGAGAACGCGATGGCCCGATAGGCCGCGTTCTCAGGGGCTGATCGCGACTAGGAACTCGTCACGTTCTGAACGTGACAGGCCCTGGCGTCGCGTTCCGACTATCTGCCTGACCGACCTGTCGCGTTCCTCAACAAACCCTGTCACGTTCTGTCTGCCTGTCCCAGACGGTCCTGTCACGATCTTTGATAGACCCCGTCACGTTCTGGATGTACCTTGTCGCGTTCCTTACAGGGGTATGTCGCCTTCTGTACTTTTGTACATAAACCCTAGAATTTTGCTATTCTTGTCTTTCTACAGTGATCACATACCCTGTTAACTGTCTTAAACATAGTGAACGATGATGTTAAACATGGATATGTAATAATTAATTAAAAGCCATACACATGATCTCTTCATATCTACGATTTTCTCTATCACATGCACATACTTGTAACCATCTCTTATGACTTGACTGGCATGAAATTGATTCATAAGATATCTGGTAATTTACTTCAATAATGTATATAAATTGCCCTATTTTTAATGGACTTGTCTTCGTTTCTTGCGATGTTTTGGAATACCGTTATCGATGCTCCACTGTTCTAGAATTCCTTTGGAACGTCGAGCACTATGTTTTATATACACTTTCTCTTGACTTGGACAAACTCTCTGTCGGATATTCCTTCTGCCGGACTAGTGAATCCTTGTTCAAGGCCTCCGTAAGTCTCCTCTGTCCATGGATTCCCACATGGTCGACGAGCTGGTTGTACCTTCAATACCTATAATACCCTTTAGGGATCACTAAGATCTAAACGGCCTTAGAATGCTCTCTCTTATCATGAGATCATGCCAAACCTCTGGACTGTGTGCGTAGCATGGCCATTGGTTCGTTAGTGAATTCTACCTAACTTTCAGCACCAATCGTGCGTGTTCTGCAATCGTTACTATCACCTATTTAACGTTGTTTCTTACGCATTGACCCTAGTTATCATCTATACTCTATTCGCTCATCTATTCACGTTCTCTACACTCTCGTCTATTTCATCAAGTACTCTCATCTATTCTTGGTACTCTCTATGGCTATTTGACTGATTGTCTAAAGATAAACAATATGACTAATGCTTGGCAATATAAAGGGCCCGGTCTGGTCCTGGGAGGTGCGCCCAAAAGTGCTAGTGCCCGCGGGAGTTAATTGACCTGAGTGTTTGGCATTATACTCAAGTGCTATCTATCTCGACTATCTATATGACAATCAAAGTGCTATGCTATACTCGACTCGTTGTGCTATCGTGGACTATATTGTGCTATTTGTGCTATGGCCATCCTGCTCTTTGTGCTATACTTGATATTTGTGCTATAAGAATCATGTTATCGTGCTATCACTTGCTCGACAATACTAGACTCTTGCTCTCTATCACTAGTTACTCTGCTCTTTAATACATTAATCATTTAAAGTATGTCTGATCATGAGATTTAAGTCCTACTGAGCGTTATCGCTCACTCTGCATTATTTGATATGTGTTCTCAGGTGAAACCAAAGAGGATACCTACACTCATGAGGAAGGGAACGACCAGGAGTGAATCAAGAGTACCCTGACACATTAGTACTATGTTAGAGTTTTAGCTAGTCTTTACTTTCATTCAATTTAATGATGTCAAGTGGGCCCTATGAAACGGCTCTGATATTAGTGGTTGTAATAGACATTGAGGAGTTATTAATGAGATATATTTGTTTTAGTGTTTATTATTTGTTCAATGGTTTGATGTCTATTATACACTCTGTACTCGCTTACTTGCAACTGTCTCACGTTCCGATATTCCGCGTCGGGGTGTGACACCCATGAATGTCGAGGGGTCGATAAAATTGAAGGTCACCCTCGGTACCCGACAACTCCATGTAACGGTTGAGGTTGACTTCTTTGTTGTAAAGGTGAAGTCGGCCTATAAAGCGATCTTTGGTCGGGGCTTACTGGGAAAGTTAGGGGGAGTCCCATCAACCTTCCATCAAAAACTCAAGTTCCTGAGGCCTAATAGGATTGGTGAGGTCGTGGGAAACCAAGCCGAGGCTCACATTGTTATGTAAATTCAATAAAGGCAAAGGAACCAATTGTTTCTGAGTACAACTCTACACCTAGAGAGAGCTCAGGTAGAGGTGAGCCGGCGGAGTAGACTAAGCAGGTGCAGGTCTCGAAAAATTAAACGCTTGTCGTCGGTGCCGAGCTCTGGGAATTGGAGAGATTTGGTTGATTTTTTGAAAACTAGCACTGACGTGTTCGCCTGGTTGAAAGCCAACCTCCCGGGGATCAACCCGGAGGTCATCTAGCATCACTTAAACGTTGACCCCGGCTTTCGCCTAGTGAAGCAGAAGAAGCGACCATTGTCAGTCGACCGATAATAGGCCGTGGACGACGGCCTAGGGAAATACCTACGTGTGGGGACAATTCATGATGTCCTCTACTCAGAGTGGTTCACGAACATCGTCCTGGCGAGGAAGTTGAATGGGAAGTGGTGCATGTGCATCGATTTCACTGACCTCAACAAAGCATGCCCGAAAGATGGCTTCCCACTACCTCACATCGACTAGTTCGTCGACTCCATGGCGGGTCACGAGCTCCTCAGCTTCCTCGATGCTTACTCAGGGTACCACCAGATCGGGATGGCGCTTGAGGACGAGGAGAAGATGACTTTCATTACAGAGAAATGTCTATATTGCTTTAGCTGAATGCCTTTCGGTCTAAAGAATGCAAGGGCGATGTACCAGTGGCTTGTCAACAAGATGTTCGAGTCCCAGATTGGGAGGACAATAGAAATCTACACTGATGACATGCTGGTCAATAGCAGATGCGCTGAGGACCATGTTGATGATCTGGATGAAAGCTTCGGGGTGTGCGATAGTATGAGATGAAGTTGAATATCGAGAAGTGCATCTTTAGTGTTCGGGTTGGGAAGTTCCTCGACTATCTCGTTTCCAATTGAGGAATCGACATCAACCCCGACAAGGTGCAGTTGATCCTCAATATGTCAGCTGTAACACCCCAAATTAATATATATTGAAAATGGAGATTAAGGTAATGATTTTTGTACTATTTTCAAAAGTGCGCATTCCGTCAGGGTGCTAAAACATTATGAAACATTTGAAATGAAGAGGAAATCAATGTTTAAGTATAATAGGAATCGATGTTTGAATGTAATCCATGTATGAAATCGATGTTGAACCGAAGTCGATGATAGAGTCGATGTTTAAGTGAAATCGATGATAGAGTCGATGTTTAAGTGAAATCGATGTTGAAGTCGATGTTTAAGTGAAATCGATGTTGAAGTCGATGTTTAAGTGAAATTGATGTTGAAGTAAAATCGATGTGTTTGTATAGTAATCGATGTGAACGTTAAAAAAAGTAATTGATGTGGCACTTAATCAGTAATCGATTTAACTTTTTAGTGCAAATCATGAAACGATAGTGCCATAGTATTTTTCAGAAAAAATATGATATTAAATATATTCATAATATTTAAGTTAATCATGAGTTTTGTTATCACCATAATTGGTAAAACCTTTCAATTAGCTTATGTTTGAAATTTCAACTTGATTTGATATCATTTAGATACAAAAATATAAGGACAAAGGGTCTAGATGAATTATCTCTTAATTTCGTAAACCATTTTTAGAATTTTTTTTTGCTTACGTAACCTTGGCTACGTAAGACACTTACCTTTTGTGTAAACTGGTTACACGTACCAGGATACGTGTTGAAGGCAAAAGTAAACATGGCTAAGTTGTAAAAAAAAAAGAAATTTTACAGCGACAAGTGTACGGTTACGTGCCATTCATGCACAAAACCTAGACATCTATTTATACTCTTCCTTACCCACTCTTGTGAGTATTTACCCACTTGTTCATCGTCCCATTCTGCTACTGCTACTACGGCTACTGTTGCTACCCTTGTTGTAGGATCATCTTACTGGGAGAAGAGGAGGATTTCCCTTTCTTTTGAAGTCAAGTAGGATTCTCCTTCCTCTTGTTTCCACCCTCTATTTGAATCTTTGAGGATAAGTATCTACCTTGGCATTATCCTTGACTTATATTCAGTAAGCTGTGTAGGAGTGTGTATTCATTCTTTTTTTCCACTCTATTCATATTTTTAGGTGTTGTTCTTGTACATTTGATGTGAGAGTTCTTCCAGTTTCCAGAAATAAATTCATGGACTTATATAGATTTTTCTCCCTTCCAAAAGTTCCTAACATCATCCATACTGTGAAGATCTTCCATAGAAAGTAGAAGCACTTAGAAAGTGTCTTCATAGCCAGTTTTAAACCTTTCTGAAAAGAAAAACCAGCATCTGTCGACAGATACCCATGGTTCCAGAACCCAGAAACCAGAGCTATTAACAACCACCAGTGGCTGTCGACAACCACCAGCCAACTGTTGACAACTAAAGGCCAGATTCTGGAATGCAGTTCTGGATGGAGCAGTAGCTGTTGACAATCACCCAGTGGCTATCGACAACCACTAGTAAATGTTGACAAGTAGAACCATTTCTTCATAAATCAAAGTTGACACATTCTTGTATTGCCCAAACAAGTTGCCTCTCCCATTTTCTTGGATTTTAAATTGTTATACCATTGGAATGAATCATTTAATCATCATCTACATCCATTTTTTGATTATTCTTGAACATTTAAATGTTGACAAGTCGAACCATTTCCCGAACTCATTTATTGGCCGTACGGAACGATAATGGATCCACTGGATGTTTGGCATTACATCATATTTTCTTGATTTTGTCATCATTTCTATTTAGATATACGTTGAATATGTATTACCTACTTGAACCAGTATGTGGTCACTGTACTGATATCTTTCCTGCATAATTCAATACTCTCTTTTCATGATTGTCATCTACTTATACAAGTTTATAATCACCCTTGATATTTAGTACTGCCATCAATCAAGTACTTTGCTTAATTTTATAATTGTCATATTCTTTCTGATAAAAAAGGGTGAATCCTATTGGGCACCATTGCTCACCAAATCTTAATCTTTCAGGTGAACAGGAAGAGCTTAACTCTTAAGGGCGTGAGCTGAGTAGGACATCCATTCTCCAGAATCTTTAGAATACCTTTCAAGGATAGTAGTCATAGGTGTAAATAGTATGTTCTCTTTTTCTCACTCCTTCTGTGAAGATATATAAGGAGTGTTTTGTAAAATTCCGCTGTAATAGAGACATTTGTTTATGTTCCATTTCTTATGTCTATTTTTTGTCATTTTCCGATAAGTAGTTATTTATTGGGACGTGACAGGTTAATTTGTATCAGAGATTTAGGTTCCGTAAATCTTGGAAATGACCAATGAGTTGGGGTAGAAATCTGGGATTAGTTATGAAGGTAGTAGAAATTTCTATATATATATACTTAATTTGTTTTTGTTACAGAATGGAGATGAATGCTAGAGATCGGTTACTGAGTGCAATGGAACTACTACGACAAGATGTAGAGTTATATGCACAGGTCCAGAGAGAAGCATATATGCAAGTAAAAGAAGAAGTGTTGAGGCTAACCACTGGCGCCTTTTTAGCAGGAAATCCCCTTGCTTCCTTACAATCTATGACTCAAGTGATGGCAATTTGGATAACTTGAAGGTAGGACAAGATATGTCGCTACATCAGATTGAAGAATATTGGGAGGTGCTGTTTGATGCAGCAAGGGAGCTATATCATAGTCCTGATGGAAATCAACAGCCATCTGTGGAGTCTGCTACACTTACATGAATCAAGCTAGGAAGTTTAGGAACTTACTTTTGTTAACCTCTCTTTTTGATAAATAGTGAGTTTGTATGTATAACTCCCCATGTATATATGTAATGAGAGGATAAGAATGATGATGATGTAAATACTCTCGGTTTATTAATGAAAAGTATGCACGTTATGTGGTAAAAGAAAGTTTGCATGTGATGAATGTATATATTGGTTTGGGTGATTATATTAATGTATGAATTGTTAGATGTCTCAGATATTTCTCTAAAATAGTCATGGAAGGAAGTGATGCAAACTGAAAAAGATGGAAAACACCATGCATGAATTGACACGAGTAATGAGGATAGTGGCAAAAAATAATACTCATAATGGAACAAATATGTTTAAAGATTTCGAAGTCTAGATTCTCCAAGATTTGCAGGTAGCACAGATCTGACGAAGCAGAAAATTGGATAAAAGATATTGAAAGAATTTTTAGGGCAATCCGATGGTCAGAGGAGGATAAAATACGTTTGGCAACATTTCAACTGGATCGTGATGCTCGAGCTTGGTGGGAGGCTACATAGTCTACTTTAGAAGATCCAAATCAGATAGTATGGGAAGAGTTTGTTGAGTTATTTAATGAGCAATATTTTTTTGAAGTGGTTCAAGAGAAAAAGGCCACCGAGTTTGCTAATCTAAAGCAACGTGGAATGATAGTGTCTGAATATGAGGCACAGTTTGCTCGACTGTCTAAATATGCTTCTCATTTGATAGCTACAGAAAAAATGAAAGAAAAAAGGTTTATGAATGGCTTACGCCCAAACTTTATTACTCAATTGACGCCCCACTTAATTACAACATATTCTGAAATGGTTAAGAGGGCCTTGGCTCTAGAAGCCGCAAATAAAACAGTAGAAAGAATTAAAGGGAAGTATGGGGGAAATTCTTCAACAGCTGACCGCAAGAGGAAGTTGGAAAAGGGAAATGTTTCTAAAACACCACAGTCCACCAAGAAATCAGGAAAAGCTCCAGTGGGAACTAAAGATGTTTGTCGACATTGTCATCTTAGTGGACACAAAACTGAGAATTGTTGACGAAGGTTGGGTGCTTGTCTCTGGTGTGGAAGCAATCAACATCGGATTCCTGAATGTCCTATGATGAAAGACGTACCGGCATCCCAAAATTCCCGAGCTAAGCAAGGGCGTCTACAGGCCATTCAAGAGGTAGGACCAGAATCTCCGCAAGAAGGCGGACTTGTTGAAGGTACACTTTTAGTGAACTCCAAACCTGCATATGTTCTATTTGATTCAGGAGCTACTTGTTCCTTTATCAGTCATGAGTTTGCTAGATCCTTAGAAATACCATCAGTTCCACTACCTGTACAACTAGAAGTTGCTACTCCTCTTAGTGAAGGAAAGAAACTCAAAAAATATTACCCTGCTAGTAAAATTTTAATTAAAGAACATAATTTCCCGGGTGATTTGATATGTCTTGAAATATGAGAGTATGACGTAATCCTTAGGGCAGACTGGTTGTCTAAACATCATGTGATTTTGGATTGCCATTTAAGGCAAGTAACCTTTATGGGTAAGGAGGTTTCCTCAGTGACTTTTGATAAACCTCGTGTAAGAAATATACCCATAATATATGCAGTTAACGCATGCAAGTTGGTACAAAAAGGGTGTCAAGGATATCTGGCGTCCGTGACAATAATGAACCAAAGTATTACAGGTTTGAAGGATATTTCGGTAGTAAAAGATTTCCCTGATGTATTTCCTGAAGAACTACCCGGATTACCACCTGGTAGAGAAGTGAATTTCTCAATTGAATTGATTCCGAGAGCCACACCAATTTCAAGAACGCCTCATCAAATGTCAGTGGAAGAATTGAAAGAATTAAAAAAGCTATTGATGGAACTAATAGAAAAGGATTCATTAGACCCAGCACATCTCCCTGGGGTGCTCCAGTACTGTTTGTCAAGAAAAAAGATGGAACTTTGCAATTATGCATAGATTATAGACAATTGAATCAGTTAACAATTAAGAATAAATACCCACTTCCTAGGATTGATGATCTATTTGATCAATTATCTGGGGCACAATATTTTTCAAAGATTGATCTTAGATCTGGGTATCATCAATTGAGAATTCAGGAAGGGGACATTCATAAAATAGCTTTTCGAAGTAGATATGGGCATTACGAATTTGTGGTGATGCCGTTTGGATTGACCAATGCATCTGCTGCCTTCATGTGACTGATGAATATTCAGGTCATATTTGGATCAATTTGAGGTTGTGTTCATAGATGATATATTGGTTTATTCTAAAAGTATGGAAGAACATGAAGCACACCTCCAGATCACTTTGCAGTTGCAACAAGATCATAAGTTATATGCAAAATTTAGTAAATGTGAATTTTGGTTGGAACAAGTAACATTCTTAGGACATGTCATTTCTAGAGAGGGATTGTCAGTAGATTCCTCCAAAATTGAAGCTATTCAGAGGTGGGAGCAGCCTAAAAGCATTACTGAAATTAGAAGTTTTATGGGTATGGCTAGTTATTATCGGCGATTTGTTAAAGATTTCTCCAAGATCGCCTCGCCTCTTATGCAATTAACCCTGAAGGGAACCACATTTGAATGGAATGAAAGCTGTGAACATGCATTTTAGAGATTGAAAGAGTGCTTATCATCCACACTAGTTCTGGCCTTACCAGCAGAAGGAAGAACATTTGAAGTCTACACCGATGCATCAAATATCGGGTTAGGATGTGTTTTGATGCAAGAAGGAAAAGTTATTACCTATGCATCCAGACAACTAAAGAACCATGAGAAAAACTACCCAGTGCATGATTTGGAACTAGCAGGGGTAATTTTTGCTCTAAAACTTTGGAGACATTATCTGTATGATAATCAATTTATAGTGTACTCCGATCATAAGTGTTTGAAGTATTTATTTTCACAGAAAGAGTTGAATATGAGACAAAGAAGATGGGTGGAATATATCAAGGATTATGATTTTAAGATTGAGTACCATCTTGGAAAAAGGCAATACTGTAGCTGATGCTCTCAGTAGGAACCCCATGGCAGAAATATTTCACTTATAAGTAAAAGAATGGAAACTACTAGAAAAATTCTCCACATTGAATTTGAAAGCTGAACCACAAAATGGTAAGGTTATGATAGATAACTTGAAAGTTCAATCTGATCTCTTGAGACAAATTGGAGAACAACAAGACAATGACCCCACATTGGTAGAAATTAGAGAGAAACTGAATTCCAGACCTGACTTTAATGTAGATTTTCATAGAAGTCTTCAGTTTCGAAACAAATTATGCATACCAGATAATTCAGAAATTAAGAAACATGTATTAGAAGAAACTCATCGAGCACATTATACCATCCATCCGGGAGTTGTCAAGATATACCAAGATCTAAAGAAGAATTTCTGGTGGTGTAACATGAAGAAGGACATTGTAGATTTTGTTGCAAGATGCTTAATGTTGTATAAAATCAAAGCTGAACACCAGAAACTAGCAAGAAAGCTAAAACCCCTGGAGATACCAGAATGGAAGTGGGATAGTGTAGGCATGGATTTTATTATGGGGTTACCCAAAACACGGAATGGATATGATGCTATGTGGGTGATAATTGACCGACTCACAAAATCAGCTCATTTTCTGGCTATTAAGACAAAGTGGTCTGTCAATGTGTTAGCAACCTTGTATTTAAAAGAAATTGTTCAGCTACATGGAATTCCAAAAGATATTATCTCTGATAGAAATGCAATATTTACTTCACACTTTTGGAGAGAACTACAAGATGCATTGGGAACTAAATTAAAATTTAGTACAACATTTCATCCTCAAACTGATGGACAGACAGAACGAGTAAATCAAATTATTGAGGATATGTGTCGTGCCTATGTTTTAGAATTTGGAAATGACTAGAGTAACCAATTACCAATCATGGAATTTTCCTATAACAACAGTTATCAGTCTACAATTCGAATGGCACCATTTGAAACTTTGTATGGCCGACAATGTAGATCACCAATATGCTGGATTGAATTAAAAGAGTCACACATCCTTGGACCTGAAATGATACAAGAAACAACAGAAGTTATGAAGTTGGTACAAGACCGAATGAAAGCCGCTCAAGATCGACAAACGAGTTATGCTGATCAGCGAAGAAGAGAGTTAGAATTCCAACAAGGAGATCATGTTTTTCCTAAAAGTATCACCTCGAAGAGGAATCAGGAGATTTGGAGTTAAAGGAAAATTTAGTCCGCGATACATTGGACCATTTTAAATATTACGGACAGTTGGAGAAATGACATATCAGCTAGCACTACCACCTCAATTGTCCAATGCACAAGACATCTTCCATGTATCAATGTTACAGAAATATGTTTATGATCAGAGCATGTTATTGAATATCAGAATCTGGAAG
The DNA here is from genome assembly GCA_014218235.1 of Colocasia esculenta. Classification (NCBI taxonomy): domain Eukaryota; kingdom Viridiplantae; phylum Streptophyta; class Magnoliopsida; order Alismatales; family Araceae; genus Colocasia; species Colocasia esculenta. Next base: position 48,139,193 of record CM024760.1, on the reverse strand, counting down.
TACAAGGAAACCTGGCATATGAAGAGAAACCAATGCAAATCCTAGACCGAAAGATTAAGCAACTCCAGAATAAGGAAGTTTCATTACTAAAGATTCAGTGGAATAAGCGAGGGCAAGAAGAAGCAACCTGGGAACTAGAAGATACTATTAAAACCAAGTACCCAGAATTGATTACAGGTTAGTATCACTTGCTGTTAAGTTCATATCAGTTAAATTTGGAGGACCAATTTTTTTTTTTAGTGGGGGAGAATTGTAACACCCCAAATTAATATATATTGAAAATGGAGATTAAGGTAATGATTTTTGTACTATTTTCAAATGTGCGCATTCCGTCAGGGCGCTAAAAACATTATGAAACATTTGAAATGAAGAGGAAATTGATGTTTCAGTATAATAGGAATCGATGTTTGAATGTAATCCATGTATGAAATCGATGTTGAACCGAAGTCGATGATAGAGTCGATGTTTAAGTGAAATCGAAGTGTGTTTAAGTTGAAATCGTTTTAAGTGAAATCATGTTGAAGTAAATCGATGTGTTTGTATAGTAATCGATGTGAACTTTAAAAACAGTAATTGATGTGGCACTTAGTCAGTAATCGATTTAGCTTTTCAGTGCAAATCATGAAACGATAGTGCCATAGTATTTTTCAGAAAAACATGATATTAAATATATTCATAATATTTAAGTTAATCATGAGTTTTGTTATCACCATAATTGGTAAAACCTTTCAATTAGCTTATGTTTGAAATTTCAACTTGATTTGATATCATTTAGATACAAAAATATAAGGACAAAGGGTCCAGATGAATTATCTCTTAATTTCGTAAACCATTTTTAGAATTTTTTTTTGCTTATGTAACATTGGCTACGTAAGACACTTACCTCTTGTGTAAACTGGTTACATGTACCATGATACGTGTTGAAGGCAAAAGTAAACGTGGCTAAGCTGTGAAAAAAGGAAATTTACAGCGACAAGTGTACAGTTACGTGCCATTCATGCACAAAACCTGGACATCTATTTATACTCTTCCTTACCCACTCTTGTGAGTATTTACCCACTTGTTCATCGTCCCATATTGCTACTACTGCTGCTGCTGCTACGGCTACTGTTGCTACCCTTGTTGTAGGATCATCTTACTAGGAGAAGAGGAGGATTTCCATTTCTTCTGAAGTCAAGTAGGATTCTCCTTCCCCTTGTTTCCTTCTTCTTGTTTCCATCGTCTATTTCAATCTATGAAGATAAGTATCTACCTTGGCATTATCCTTGACTTATATTCAGTAAGCTATGTAGGAGTGTGTATTCATTCTTTTTCTTCCACTCTATTCATATTTTTAGGTGTTGTTCTTGTACATTTGATGTGAGAGTTCTTCCAGTTTCCAGAACGAAATTCATGAAGGACATATATAGATTTTTCTCCCTTCCAAAAGTTCCTCACATCATCCATACTGTGAAGATCTTCCATAGAAAGTAGAAGCACTTAGAAAGTGTCTTTCTAGCCGGTTTTAAACTTTTCTGAAAAGAAAAACTAGCATCTGTCGACAAATACCCATGGTTCCAGAACCCAGAAACCAGAGCTGTTAACAACCACCAGTGGCTGTCGACAACCACCAGTCAGCTGTTGACAACTAAAGGCCAGATTTTGAATGCAGTTCTGGATGGAGCAGTAGCTTTCGACAATCACCTAGTGGTTGTCGACAATTACCTAGTGGTTGTCGACAACCACCAGTAAATGTTGACAAGTAGAACCATTTCTTCATAAATCAAAGTTGACACATTCTTGTATTGCCCAAACAAGTTGCCTCTTCTATTTTCTTGGATTCTAAACTGTTATACCATTAGCATGAATCATTTAATCATCATCTATATCTATTTTTTTATTATTCTTAAACATTTCCAGTTATGTTGTTTCCTACATCTTCTTGATATCTTTAAAATTAATTCATAGAACCTTGTTATTGTGATATTGTGAATACTTATGTACCACACATGCATGCTTCATAAAAGTGAAATTTGATGACAACTTTGGGTTTTTGGACCCATTTGAAATGAATGCCTGTGCAAGTGGGGCTAATCCAGTCCCGGGAGGAGCACCCGAACTCGTTTACTGGCCGTACGGAATGATAATGGATCCACTGGATGTTTGGCATTACATAATATTTGCTTGATTTGGTCATCATTTCTATTCACATATATGTTGAATATGTATTACCTACCTGAACCAGTATGTGGTCATTGCACTGATATCTTTCATGCCCAAGCTTTAATTCAATACTGTCTTTTCATGATTGTCATCTACTTATACAAGTTTATAATCACCCTTGATATTCAGTACTGCCACTAATCAAGTACTTTACTTAATTATATAATTGTCATATTCTTCCTAATAAAAAAGGGTGAATCCTACCTGGCACCATTGCTCACCAAATCTTAATCTTTTAGGTGAACAGGAAGAGCTTAACTCTTAAGGGCGTGAGCTGAGTAGGACAACCATTCTCCGAAATCTTTAGAATACCTTTTAAGGATAGTAGTCATAGGTGTCAATAGTATGTTTTCTCTTTTTCTCACTCCTTCTGTGAAATTATATAAGGAGTGTTTTATAAAATTCTGCTATAATAGAGACAGATGTTTATGTTCCATTTCTTATGTCTATTTTCTGTCATTTTATGATAAGTAGTTATTTATTGGGACGTGACATCAGCACCATGGACGATCAAAGAGGTGTAGAGGCTCAATGGTTGGGTCACAACCTTGAGCAAATTCATGTCGAGGTTGGCGGAGAGATGTAGACCATTCTTCGATGTACTGAGGAAAGGTCAGTTCGTATGGGATGACGCCTGCCAAAGGGCATTCGATGACTGAAGGAACATCTGGCCAGCGTACCCACTCTTAGCAAGCCTCAGCCTGGAGAGGAGTTGCTGTTGTACCTCTCGGCCACCAACCACTCTATCAGCTCGATCTTGGTGTGAGAGGACTAGCGGTAACACCTGCCGATGTACTATACAAGTACGGTACTGCGGGGAGCTAAGCAGCATTATTCCAAACTGGAAAAGGCGAGCTTTGCACTCATCAGCGTTATTCTTATAGGTCCAAAAAGATCCATGTGAATGAGTTCCAACGGTTTAGAGGTTGTCACCAATGTCTTGGATTGAAATGATGTCTTGGTTTGCTTTTCTTTTGCACAAGATGTACAGATTCCAGATTTCTTCAACTTCAGCTTTGGAAGACCTTCAACTAGATCATGCTTGATTAATTTCTTGATCACTGAAATGCTAGCATGTCCTAGTCTTCTATGCCATAAATCAATCTCTTCACTCTTCGTAATTGCAAGGCACAAGTTGACTTCTTTCAATTCAGCCAGTTGTAAGGTGTATAGATTTTTAACTCTTAGAGCTTCAAAAACTACTTTCCCATCCTTTAAGATGATACATCTATCATTCTAGAAATTCACTAAGTGACCTTTATCACATAACTGACTGATATTGATGAGATTATGTTTCAATCCCTCAACACACATAACATCCTCTATTAAATCCTTTTCTTTTGTTCCTATGGTTCCACATCCTATCACTTTTCCTTTTTTATTATCACCATATGTGACTTGACCATTTTCATTTTTGAAACTTGTAAATAAATTTCTGTCTCCTGTCGTATGCCTAGAGCACCCACTATCCAAATACCATTTGGATGCTCTCAGGCACCTCTGCAAGTAAAATTAAGTTGAGACTTTTGGTACCCAAACTTTCTTGGGTCCTTGAAGGTTAGTTTTAGGAATCCATTGTGAATGTCTAGTGGTGCATGTGCTAATAGTGTGTCCTAATTGATTACAATGACTACAATACAAACCATATGTATATTTTGATTTAGTGGTATCGTTAGTTATGAGTTTCTGTTTGTAAGTATATTGATTGACCTTTTCGGGATTTTTAATTAATTTTTATTTTACAAACTTGAGTGTTGGATACTGTTCAGGATAAACAATTTCTTCTACGTTTATTGGAGGTGTATAACCTACTCCATATTTCTTTTTACCTATTATAACACCTTTTTTAGTTTTACAACTAAGGATGTTTTGCAATTAGTTAATTTATCTAAGAAAGCTCTCAAGTAATCATTTTCTTCTCTTAATTTTTCTTTATTTTTCAGTTCATTTAGATTTGTTTCGAGTTTTATAGTTTTACTATTTTTAGTCTTTAAATCTTCACGTAATAGTTCATTTATTCTTTTAGTTTCAGCTGGGTGCTGTCCTAATCTTTCTACTTCATTTTTTAGAAAAGTGTTGATTTTTCTTGGTTTATTAACCACTTTCATTTTTTTAACTACAGTTTTATATTTATCATACAATTCATTAAATGCATCTTCTAGACTATCTGAATCAGATTCTGAACATGAAGTGATGATGTTTCAGAGGTTATTTGATCTAGTCCGGCCATGAGGACTAGATTTACTTGTTCTTCTCCTTCTAATTCTGACCTTGAAGTATCTGAGCTTGTCACTTCCTCATTATCCCATGCTGCTGCCATTGCTTTCTTCTTGTATTTTTCTGAACTTTCTTTCTTTGCCTTTCTTTTTCTCATGTTTGTCAGCCTGATATTTTCTTTTGAGCTTTGGACATTCAGTTTTGAAGTGTTCTGGCTGCTTGCACTCGTAGCATATTGGTCCTTTGCTTTTCTTGTCCTTCTTGAAGTATCTCTTGGATCCATACTTCTTCTTCTTAGTTAGAATTCTCTGAAGTCTTCTAGATAGCATTGCTTCATCATTGTTGTCTTCATATTTTTTCTTAGAGTCTTCAGAGGATGAGGAGGAAGAATATGCAACTTTCAAAGCATTTGACAATTTTTTTTCGAAGAGCTTTCTGAAAATCTTTCCATGTTAATCCCATGAGCCATGAGAGAGCTAATTAATTTATCTATAGAAAGTTCTGTAAAATCATGCGCTTCTTCAATAGCAGTAACTTTAGGAGTTCAAGAATGAGTTAATGATCTGGGAATTTTTCTAACTATTTCTTCATTAGAACTGGCTGTTGGATCAAGATGGAGCTTTAGATGTCCTAGAGAGGGGTGAATAGGATTTCTTGCAATTAAAAATTTATCTGAAAATAGATAATACTAAATAATATCGTTAGTACTTAGTGTGGTGTGTGTGTGAAACAAGTAAAAACTTGACAGAAACAATCGCACAAGTGCACAAAGGATTTATCCTAGTTCGACCCTTCCAAATGGAAGTCCTACGTCCAGTCCCCAAGAACCCCTTGGGATTTTCACTATCTGCCAAGAACACTTGGCCTTTTCTCACCAGAGAGGTATTACAACCCACTTGCTTCCACGCAAGTATTCCCTTCACAGAGGGGTATTACAACCACCTACAACTGTAGCTCTTCTCTTCACAGAGGGGTACGACAGGGAACAAACCCCCTACTGGTTACAACACTGAAAAGAATACAATGTGTCTGCTCAGAGAATGACCAAACACAAAAGATCAGAAAGAGATTACAAATAAGAGTGACTTCTCTAACTCTTTCTGACTCTAAGAGGGTGGACTGAGAAGATCTAGAACAAAGAATGTCACCCAAGAACTTCTGAAAGCAAGAGAGCAGGTAGTTGCAGCTGGCTCTCTTGAGATCTTGTGAGGTTCTCTCTTTTCTTTCTGAGTGTAGAATGTGATCTTGTATGCTCATACACTTGTATGTTTTTTTTTCCTGTTAGTTGTTGCTTCACTTTCAAACTTCAGCTTCTTATATAATCTTCAGAGTCTTCAGCTTCCCATTTGAAAGTAGCCGTTTGAATTTGAACGTTGGGTCTTGAGACTTGAGATAGCTGAAATGTCCATCATCAGATCTTCAGCCCTTTGAGTTTTTGAGTCTCAACGGCTTTTAGGCTATGAAGGTAGCTGCATGGCTCTATTTTAGATACCTTCTCTGAATACCTTCAAACACCATACTATGTCTCTCCTTTTTCTCGGGGTTAGTCTTGTGAGATATATAATAATAAGGAAAAGTAGGAGACAAGTAGTTTCTAACATATATCTGTAACATCCCGGGTTTGGTTGTCCTTGATGTTGATCATGGGATTGCGATGGGTCAAGGTGTCACGTTCTGAAAGCGACAGGATCCGTGTCGCATTTTGGATGAGAAGGCGACGGCTTCTGTGTCACGTTCCTATGGTCTATCTGGTGTGCCACGTGTCTGTGCTCACGTGTGTGAAGGCGACGTGCTAGTTGTCATGTTCACCTGAGCCACATACAGGTGTGACATGTGGTCTGGAGGCTGTCCGTCTGTCAGAAGGTCTGTCGGAATTTTTAAGAAGGCGATAAGGTGCTTGTCACATTATGTTGAGAATGCAACACCCATCTTGTCGCAAACTCAGTCCCGAGGCCTTAAGGCATGCAAGCGCCTCTTTCTTCCCTTTTCTTCCTCTTTCTTCTTTCTCTTCTCCTCTCCACAGTGGGGGAGCTCCCTCTTCCCCCTTCTCAGGCATTTGGGCATGGCAGAGGTGCCTGAGTGCTCGTGGTGGAGCGTTGGAGTGGCGTGGAGTGAGGAGAAGGCGGCCAATCCGATGTGAAAGGTCCCAACAGGTCTGGCTCTTCAATTGCATGTAGGGATCTCTTGCTCTCTCTTACTGTCTCGAGGAGATGGAGCTTGTTTTGAGCTATCCTCTTCGTGCTCGAGGCTTTCTTGTGGTTTTGCACGGGAGAATGCTTGCCGGTGGTGCTCCCTCTTTGTGTAGCTTGGTTCCGGTGGTGTGTGGGCGAGGAGAGGTGCCATTGGTGCCTCTCGAGCCTTCTCTCATTGTGTGGGAGGTGTGTGCTCTTCTTCCTCCCCTCTTTGGTGGTCGTTGTGTAGCTTGGGGGACCGTGGGATGGCCCCATCCCCGATCTCAGCCTTCTGATTGAGGTCGCGACAGGTTGGCTATCGCGATACCAGTCAGAAGGTGACGGGTCTCCTGTCGCATTCTGGTAGCTACAGGGTGACCATCGCGTTTTTCTTATCTCTTATGTTTCCCTGTTCCGATCTTGGTGGGTGGCCCGTGTCCAAGTTGGTTAGAGGGAAGTCTCTCCCAACTTGGAACGAGGCCCGTCTTCTGGTTAGTGGTTGATTTTCCATGGTTCCTTTGGTGTGGACTTTGGGGTGGTTCTGCCCAAAGGTCCTGCCTTTAGATGAGGAACACAACGGGTCGATACGTCGCGTTCATCATCTGAAGGCGACACCCTTCTTGTCACCTTTGGGTGGCGACAGGGTTGCTGTCGCGTTCCCTTTGCATGTCAAGTTTCCTTATTTTTTAGGCTTCACAAGGGTGGTCTGTGCCTAAGTTGGTTAGGGGGATGTTTCTCCCCTAACTTAGGCACATGACTGGTGTTTCGTGGTTTCTGCCCTTGTCGGGTTGTGGGTGTCGGCCTTAGGGCAGTTGTTCCCCAAGGGCTCTGGCTTCAGATGAAGAATGCGATAGGTTGATACGTTGCGTTCATCATCTGAAGGTGACACCCTGGCTGTCGCTTTCTGGTCCCGACAGCTTCTGTGTCACTTTTTGGTTCTGATTGCGATGGGTTTCTTCTCACCTTCTGGCTTATGTGCTGTTGTGTAGCCTTTTTTGTAATTCCTAGTTCTTGGCTGTGGTGTGTGTGCCTATGTTGGCCGACTGCCCTCCTGAGGGTTTCCAGGAGGGATGTCGTGTGTGCCTGTGCCTGCTGGGCTTGTCTTGGTTACGAGCTAGCAGTGCCGTTTGCTTGTTGTGGTTGCCCCGCCTGTTCCCAGTTCGCTCGGTGCTTGGCACTTGAGGGCTTGTCCCGTTTAGAGGTTATTTACCGTTGCCTAGGACCCCTAGTCCCCACACCTGTTGAGGGAGTTCTCCAGGTGGCAGGCGTGCTCAAGTGACAGACTCTGGTAGCTAAGGGGAAAATGGTAGGAGACAACAGCGTAGAGTCATTTTCAGAGCTCTCTTAGCTGAGTTTGGGATGCCGAGGTGGTTTGGTTGTTCTTCCAGCGCAGATCAGCTAGTCCTTCTTCTCACTGCCTCTCTCGGCGTTGGTTCCGGAGCCACGTCGCAGTGTCAAGCGTGGGGCCGTAGCTCGGCTGGGTTGTGGTTGTTGGTGTGTGGTGTTCTCTATGGTGGCTCGCTGGCCTCACTCTTCTAGGGAGGTTGTAGGCAAGAGCCGATGGCTGGAGAGCAGAGGGTGTGTCCCCCTCTTAGCTGCCAGTGGCGGTGGCTTGGTTGTTGTTGTTGTGACGGCGTTTCCTTTACGGTGTTTCCAAGTGCGAATCGTTTCCCTAGTCTGCACGGTGGTTGTAGCCTGGCGGTGTCTAGTTTATGTGGGCATCGTTGGTCTAGCCTTGTTGGCCCGTACTTCTGGTAGCTTCCGTGTTGCGTGTTCTCTCGGGGTGTCGTGTGCAGGCACTCGACCATTATTTTGTAGTTCTGTTTCTTGGTGCCAGTTCATGGTGGCACCAGCTTGTGTGGTTTCTCGACCTCGCGGTGTGTCCGGAGTCTGGGATGGTTCTGCTTGTCGACCCTTGACCTTGTGGAGGTTTGAGGTGACCATGCTTGTGGTGAGACGTCCTTCTCACGTGGTTGCTCGATGTCGTTTGTAGTGACACCTGTCTGTGCCTCCCAGACCTCGCGGAGGTCTGGGATGGCTGTGCTGGTGTGGTGAGACTCTGGTCTCATATAGTTGCTCTGGTGATTCGTGAGCTCTTTGTCTCAGCATGTGTGTGCCGAGGGTTTGCTTCGCATCGTGTCAAACTCCGCTGGTTCGGTGGGAGTCATGTGTGGCCCGACCCTAGTTGAGGGTCGTGGCATTACTCTGTTTCCGCTGTTTTACAGTAGCTAGCTTAGTAGTCTTCTTTAGTTACTACTTTCTATTGTAGTTGCTTCCCTGTTCTTTGGAGTTCCTACTGCTCTGGCTGGTAAGGGACTAGTTATCCTTATTGGGCCTTGTTCGCGAGGCTCACCCCCCTACTTTCTCCAGGTAGGAACTCGCTGTCGCAGGAGTTCGTTGACGGATGGTTGAGGTGGCGGTTTGTTACGCGTGTGTTGCCAGCAGTGTGAGTTTGTGAGCTGAGAGTTTTTGTACTGGAGTGAGTTGAGAGTTGCCTTTTTGCAAGCCCTCGGATATGCCCCTTAAGGACTACACTTTTCTTTCTGTACCTGTACTTTTATTTGGGACATGTTGTACATAATTTCTTTATTAATGTTTAAATATCTTATTATAGTTATTTGAATTCATTGCTTATCTCACTGGACTAAATTCTAACCCTTTCAGGTTTTCGGATCCGTGGGTGGCGACGCAACCTTCGGGGTCCCTAGTGGGGAGGTCGGGTCGTTACAATATCTATCAGTTCAAGAGAAAGTCTGTCTTTTTGAACAGTACAGAGTTAGGTGAGCATCCAAAGAGGAATGTACACCTACTTGGCACGCAATACAACTACAAAGGATATTTTCCTTAAAATCTAGAAACTTGACATTCTGAAGGACACTTACAGATGTCTTTGTAAGACACGTAGCTGTCTTGAAAAACTCACTATGAATCTGATTTTCAAATAGGATTATTAAATAAACGTACAATCTTCATTATCGTTCAGGTTATACAGATAATAGAGAGAACATCACAGTGTAAGTCATGTATTAATCTTGCTCATTAAATGAAATAATAATAATTAAATAGTTAATCAAAATAATGATACATTAATCATACAAATATAGAAACAGTCATTAAAATATCTAAGTATAGTTGATCATAGAAGTTGATATCATACGTTGACGTTTGAAGAGTCGGAGTAGGTCACCAATCGATATATATATCAGCAATCGATAGAAACAATCGATATTTGAAACTTCGACTGTAGAGAAGTCAGAGTGAGATCAACATCAATCAATATCAGAACATAAAGACAATCAATATGAAACTTCGACTATATAGACTTTGATTGTAGAGAAGTCGGAGTGAGATCAACATCAATCGATATCAGAACTTGAAAAAAATTGATATACAGATAATCAATATGAAACTTCGACTTTAGAGGAGTTGGAGTGAGATCAACATCAATCGATGTCAAAAATTGAAGACAATCAATATGAAACTTCGACTATATAGACTTCGATTGTAGAGAAGTTGGAGAGAGATCAACATCGATCAATCGTCATTTAAGTGAAGCAATTGATGTGTGACTTTGACTTTCCAAGAGTCGAAGTGGGTCTCCGGTTGTTCAACAATCGGTATCTAATTTCGATTTCTTGAGAGTCAGAGTAAGGTCAGTTGTTCAACAATCGATAACACACTTCAACTTCACTAGAGTCGTCATAGATATACTTCGAATTTCCATAAGTCGGAGTCAGTATGATATAACGTTGTGGACTTAGAAAATTTTCTTGAGTGTTGATGAGATGTGTCGACACCAATGTTCTGTGTGTCGACACCAATTGTCTGATAAAGATGATCTAGTATAATACATACATGCCTTTGCTTTTAACGCATCAGTTAAGTAAAGTGTGTTATGATTAAATAAATTTGTTTAACTAAAAATGTGTTTGTCATAAACAAAATAATAAGCAAGCATTTGTAGAAAAATAATTGCACAACATGGGCCGATGTAGAACACTTCTGAACGAGGTCTTGCAAGTAGCAACACCAGGTCCACGCCCTTCAGATGAAGAAACACCTCTAGGGTATGTTTGGAAGGCTTCTGGACGATGAAGACTATTCTTCAAGCTTCTACATGTTCAGAGCATCTATTGGCTCTTCCTAGGGCTTCAGGATCCTCTTTTGAACTTTAGGGTATGAAGCAACCTTCTTGGAGGCATGTTCTCGTCTTCTAAAATATGAGAACATGTTGTATTTATAACCACAAAGAGTCCCTGTATGTTTGGAAAGAGTTGGATCTTCATAGGACTCTGTTTAGAAAAGTCCGTATAGAGAAACACCAGAATCGGTCGACCAAATTTATCGGATCGGGGCCGATTTCAACTTTGCTTCGACTGGGCTTCGGCTGACAAATGGACTGGTGCTTCAACTGATGAATCAGTCAATCAATTTCTTCAAGTCGGTCGTCCGACTTTCTGATTGTCCTTCTACCAAATCTTCTGACTAGGTCAGTCGACCGAACATACCAAATCGATTTTATGACTTTCTTCTTTGGTCATCAATCGAATTTCCATCGATTGCCCTTGTTCTACAATCGATTGGGCATCGATTGGTTTTTGTCCTACAATCAATTGGCCTTTTATTATCAGTTGACTGATTTTCACATTTCGATCATCCAATCTCCTGATCTATCTTCTTGATAATCGGTCGACCTATTTCACCAAGTTGGTCGTCCGATTGTGTCAATTTTGCATCTTCTTCCAGTCTTGTCTTCTTGTTTTATCCAAGTGTTGGGCTTTGTATTATCCACTTCATGTGCAACTTCTAGAAAAAAATACTGCACACTTAACACACAAATTAGACCATCAAATTAAAAAAACATAAATCAAATGCTTGGGTCATCAACATGAATTATACTCAGTGTTTTTGTGATTTTATGAACATGAGTTAAACTTAGTTTTTTGTGATCATCAAAATTTACAGAGTACAACAATCTCCCATTTTTTGATGATGACAAAACATTTGTAGATTTTTCACACAAAACAACATTTGATTTTATTTTGTTGTTGTTTTCATATGACACATATGCATGCAAGCATTCACACTCATGCAAGATTAAATCCCCCTCTCAAAAAACTTATGAATCTAACTCTCCCATTTTCTTTTGGACACAAACTCTCTCCCCCAAAACCAAAATGTAAAATCTGCATATTCATTCTCAAGATATTCTCTCCCCTTTTTGACAGCATCAAAAAGTGGGTGGTAATAGGGATACGACATGCAATTGGCATAAGTACATAGTATGAATGACAAAAGCGCACTATGAGGAAGCGAAGGGAGTACATGCACTAAAAATTAGCCTATTATATCCCATATATTCAATCAAGTTCTCAAAATGCACTTAAAATTTAAAACCATGAAAGTGATGCGAGAGACATGATTAAAAGGCATCACACATGAGATTGGACAGAAATTTGAATTAACACTAACAGATACTTGAATCCAACCTATGCATAATAGATCCTTGATTTTTGGTAGCTACCACTCTATCCCTTTTTTTTAAAATTTATTTAGATACCAATTGATGCAATCTTTGGTTTCTTTCTTTTCTTTCACATTTTGAGGAAAGTATTACCGTTTGACGTGAAGCTTCTCACTCGTTTAGTGGAAAGACTCAGTTACTAAGTTTAGTTCCTCTTTTCTCTTTCAACCTGGGACAGGTAGCTTTTTCCTCATGAGTTACTACAGATTAGGTGGATTTTAAGAATCACAAAAGTGTTAAGAAAAATTCCCACCTATCATTACAGTAATATTTGTTAACCATATTCATGTGCATTAGTAGGTTGGTTTCAATTTTAGATGTATTTTGAGAAGCAAGTTAAATACATAACTATTTGGCTCCCCCTTAATGTATGCACACACCAAATAGAATTCTCCCCATTAGTGGCTGAATTAATGCACACAAAGTCTTAAGACAATGCAATAGAATATCAAGGGAGTATTAGGCCATAGAAAGAATGAAGGAAGTGTCTTTACATATAGTTTACATGCAAGCACACAAGGATATAAATGCAAATGACATTAGACTCTAAGACTCTTTTTGTGTTTTTAATTTTTAATTTTTTTTGTTTTTTTAATAGAAGGAAAATAAAAACATAGCTTATAAACAAAATCTAAAAAAATAAACAATATAGAATACAAGAGTATTCATGTGTTACCTTGAAAGTTCAAAATAGAAGAACATGATACTCACAGAACAATGTAGATGCCTTGAGATTCACAGTGATATCAATTGATGCTTGAACTCTTAAGTTCACCAGACACCTGCAACCGCAGATCTCAAGTGGATTTCTTTGGTACCCAAATGGTTTTGGGTCCAACAATGTTAGTTCTAGAAGGCAACAAATCCTTCCTAATCCACACCAAGTTCATTTTCTACATGTTTCTTTTTAAAGAACAATTATAGTTCATATGACCATGCCCACCGCAGAAATAACATGTGACATTAGGATTGTGTTCTGTGGCTTGTGGTCTATGAGCAACATGATGATTAACATGCTAAAATTTATTTGACTGTACATCCTTCTTAGCCTTTACAAAATATTTACCATTTACTGATTTTTTAACATAAGCAGTTTTAGTATGTGATTGTGAAGTGCTAGGAGCATTAGAAGTATGAACAAATGATGTTTTCATTTTAGACTCAATAGATTTGTTCTTATTGTTTTTAGGGTAATAGCCTAAACCATGTCTGTAAGCACTTCATCAAGTTTTTACTTCCTCTTCATGAGTCTAGAAACAGTGGACTTCAAATCATTAATGGTTTCATGCAACTTTTTGACAGAGTTTTCAGAATTTTTAACATTCTCTTCAAGCGCATGCACTTGAATTTTCAATTCTTTATTTTCAGACTTCAGAGAGACATTTTCCTTTTCAAGCATACTAAAATTCTCAGAATTAGCATTGTCATGAGACATGCATTCAATTTCATTTTCAAATAATGTGATTTTACTTTGAAGTAGTTCATTATGATTTTGAATCTTTTCACATTGCAATTTATGTTCATGGCAAGACATACAGTTTATTTCAGCATGCAGGAATGTTTCAAATTTATTTTTCAATCCCTTGTTTTTTTTTGAGTATTTCTCATACAAATCAAAATACTTTTTTTAAATCTCCTCAAAAGTAAAAGATTATTGGTCAGAGTTTACCTCAGGAGATTCATCGTCAATAGCCATGAAACCGCACTCCTCCTTCTTGGGTTCTTCGGCCTCAAAGGATGACTGGTCGAAATCGCTCCAGGTGACGACCATGGCTTTGGGCTTCTGTGCCTTGATTTTGTTTTGATTTTTCATAATCCTGGGCACTCAGATCTCTTGTGTCCAATGCCTTGGCATTCATAACAGATCATGTAACGACCCTCCTTATACTGGTACGGTTATACCAACCCACATCGATATAATGGGTGCCGCTACAGTGGGACATTTACCCATCACATATTCAATAGACTGAAACGTACACAAATATATCACATAACAACGGAATTGAAAGAACTAGAAATAAATCTCTTATTCCATCATCATCATTTATACACAGTCTATATAGAACAGAGGAAAATCAAATACTTCATAACTGAGAAATTAAACTATTACATTGTCCACATTGTCCACATCCGAATTACAACAATTCCTTTATTACATACTTATGAAAATGAAGAGTACAATAAGTCAATTTCCACAAAGATGCTACTCCTCACGCTCGGAGTCACTCCTAATGATCTCCTCCAATGGAGTAATATCACCTGCACCTGTACGCCGAAGCAAGAGTGAGTCTACAAGACTCAGCAAGTAACTTCCCACACATTAAGCATACATACATCATATGACATTTTACTCGTTCAATCAATTTCACTAGTTCATGTAGCATGGATTAAACAATCTGAAAAGAAAGCCTAACATGATACTTCTATCAATTTCATGACACATGGTACATGGGTATGTTCATACAATAATAACCTTAACACATGCTTTCTACATATCTTCTAACATATATTCTCAATTCATGTTCTAATACATTCATGTTGTAGTATCATGGTAACTTAACATGCAACTTACACATGAAGAATGAAATGTTCCTAACATGGATTCTAAGTAATTCCCACATTCATTACATATGTATAAACATCATGAGCTTGCTGTTTTGACTAAACCTTAACACATTTAGAACCCTATTTTCAATTTCATATGTTATCACACTAATTCACATATTCGCATGTTCATTTACTCATTTACACAAACTTCACATTCACTTTTCACATAACCACAATTTCACATTTTTATCGTTATATGCCATGACACATAGTCCAAACCACCTCTTAGAAGGGCACACACTGATCACATCACACATATATTTATCACCTAGACATTACAGTGATAAATCTTAGTTACTGAGCAGAACCGGGAGAAGCACTCTCCACCCTAACCAGCTGTACTTGTCCGTCTCCAGGATTTTATCCCAATGCCCATGGGATTTCACACACATATGAACCTTCCCGTAGGGACTTTACTACGGTACAGTTCCACAGCCCTCTAAGGTAGCAGTGTCACCCATTGGCACATTTACACATTTTTCCACTTTTAAACTCACACTTAGTACACAATTTATTACATCTATTTCATGCTTACACAATAACATATGGTTCAGATTTACCTAATCATGGTACTACTGTTTACAGGTTTAACAATTATTCAATCACGCTAACATGTTGTAAACATTAAATTATCATGCTCTAATTGGTCATTACATGATGATTTTACAAAATCAGTAATTGTTATTATTCAATTCCTCCAAAATTTAACTACAGACCATTCACGGATCATACATCACATATACAAAATTTCATATTTTTCTGAAATATCTACTAATTAAGAAAATTATAACAGTGGTACTATACAAAGTAAAAATAGTCAAATTGGCATAGATTTTCATTGTTCAGACCCACAACTCATTCTACACATGTACTCTGACAGTCCTTAACATATGCTAATTTCTAGGAAATTTACTATTTTTACACTATTTATCTGAATTTCTATACTAATAAAACATGCTTACTATTTTACCATTCAAAAAATGTACTAATGTACACAGATATCAGAAATTCCCCAAATTTCTACAGCATGAACTGAAACCCATAAACACTGCACATAAATTTTATGACACTTAGATTCCACACATATTGCACAAACGAAATTTTACAAGATTAAAACCTGTCAGCCAGACATTTCAGAAATTCTAGTAATTGAAGCATTCCACCAAAATTCATAAAATCTCACAACATACTCCAACATAGATATTTACATATCATATAAAATTTACCATATATCCTCATTCGAAAAATCCCAAAAAAATTAGATCATATAGGTCAAACATGCACACTGTTGCAGTCTGGCGAACTTGACGGCATGTAGGTGGCCGTTTATAAGGTTAACGGCAACAGTGTGCCGCCAACTGAAGGTCTTAACGACAAGGGATCCTGCCGTTAGGTTCCTATCTGTGTAAAACACAGACTGCTCGCAAGAACTTGGTGAAATTAGGGTTCCAAGACACGAATAAAAATCCAGAAAATTACCTAGGACCTACTAGACGTACGTAGGAATGATGTAGAAGGGTTACTTGCCTCTTGGAAAATCCACAAGCAATGATTTAAGCCGCAGAATCCCTCCTCGGCTTGAGCCAAAGAGTCCTCAAAACTCCCTCGATCCGAGTTCTGTGTTGATCTCCTCTGCACTCCAGTGTGGGGAAGTCGCTCCCAGATGTTCAGAGCCCTCTCCAGTCATTGTAGAACGCCGGATGAAGCCTTCAGTCGCTGGATCAAGGGGTTCCAAAATCAAGTTTTGCACATAAAATAGGGTTTTTGACAAAAGAGTCAAAAGGGGTTAGATCTGGCCGGATATGGGGTGTTTTATATAGCTAGGGTCGGAGACGTAATTGGGTAAGGCTGGGTTACCGTTGGAGAACGGTTACCATAACAAGGGGCGAAGATTTCGGGGGCGTTTTTGGATCTGAAGATGCAACAGATCTGGGAGGTAAACGCCAACATCACTAGCCGCCAATTCTCAATCGGCGTCCGTCGATGTGGCCGCTGACTTACCATCAACGTCAACTCATGTTGACGCCAACAGGTTGTCTGCACAGAACTTAAAACTGCAGAAAATAATATTTACACCATACCAATACATAAAATATATAATGTACTCTTCAAAAATAATACTATCCATGCAATGTAATTATATATATACATATATGTACACAATAGGTATACATACTTAAATTTACATCAATCTATCAATTAGTTTATTTACATACTCATATATATATCTACACATACAAGCATCTAGTTCAACCACAACAAACACCTATACAAGAAAGCAAAATTCTAGGGCCTTACAGATCAATTCTGATTTTCTGCTAGAGTCTTCTTGCTTTGATTTTCCCTTGAAGTCCTTGGAGAATTTAGGAGACTGAAGTTTCTTCTTCTTCAGAATTTTTTTGAAGCTTCGGGCTATGTCTGCCATTTCCTCCAAATCGTTGCTTGACGAGTTTTCTTCAGAACTGTTTGCCTTGGATTTCCTTGCCTTTAGTGCTACATCCTTTTGTTTAATAAGAAAGGGTTGCTCGGCCTCCTCCCGCTTCAGATTGATCTCATATGTCATGAGACTCTCAATCAACTCCTCCACAGTGAGGGTTGACAAGTTCTTGGAGTCTTCAATGACTGTGGCCTTAGTGTGCCATGCCGGTGGGAGGGACCTCATAACTTTACGGACTATCTCTGTGTTCGTGTAGTTCTTCCCAAGTGCCTTCAGTCCATTGGTGATGTTGGAGAGCCTAGAGAACATGTCAGAAATTGTTTCCACCGAGCTCATCTTGAACATCTCGTATTCATGGACCAGGATGTTCGCTTTGGCCTCCTTGACCTCTGAAGTGCCTTCATAATTTAACTTTAATTTATCCCACATTTCTTTGCTGAGCTGCACATAGAAACACGAGAATACTCGTCAGGGTGTATATCATATTGCATTATATTCATGGCACTAAAATTTATCTTGTATTTTTTAATGTTATCCTCCGTCCACCTTCCCTCATCCTCTGGCAGTGTGCATATACTGTTACTCACAACTTTCCAAATCTCATAATCTTGAGCTTTGAGAAAGACGTGCATATAGTTTTTCTAGTAGGAATAATTATTGCGATCAAAGTAAGGTGGATAGTTGATAGAATGACCCTAGGCACATATCCTTTGTTGGCCATCGCAAACAGGATCTCTCTTTAGATCAAGAGCTCTGCTCTGATACCCATTGAAGAGTCATTTATGTGAACGTATGTGCGATGAACAACCAAGAGGGGAGAGGTGAATTAGTTATCACCTAAATTAAAATCTTTTATGCAAAATAGATTAAACTCAAACAATCAAACCTATTAAGCAACATGTACAGCAGAATATAACAAGTAATAGACGAAACTGACTATCCTAACGTGTGTAGAACAAAGATAGAAAAGATGGATGCAAGGCACACATACACACAAGATTTATAGTGGTTTGACAAACACACCCCTGTGTGCATCTACGTCCACTACCCCACACCCCTATGAGGATTTCCAGTAGCTTGTTTCCCAGGTACAAGTGAAAACCTACACACACGGTTGTTTACGGGGACAACACAAACCCCACCTTGTTTCCGGGGGACGAGACAACTAGCATGTATGTGCGCACATACTACACACTCACAAACAACGTGCTCACGAATCGAGCACGCACAGATATGTTCAAGGTTCTAAAAAGAACAATAAAACATGGGCAGGAGAAACAACAATCTAAACAGTAAGGAGTAGAGTTCTCATGTTCCAGAAATTTGGCCTTTGTGGTCGTCTTTGACTGATGATGACTCATGTTAAGAACTGGCCGATAGAGAACACTTCTGAATGAGGTCTTGCAAGTAGCAGCACTAGGTCCACGCCCTTCGTATGAAGAAACACCTCTCAGGTATGTCTGGAATGCTTATGGATGATGAAGACTCATTCTTCAAGCTTCTATAGGTTCAAAGCATATGTTGGCTCTTCTTAGGACTTCACGATCCTCTTCTGAACTTTAGGGTACGAAGCAACCTTCTTGGAGGTATGTTCTCTTCTTCCAAAACATGGGAACATGTTGTATTTATAATCCCAAAGAGTCCATGTATGTTTGGAAAGAGTTGGATCTTCATAGGACTTTGTTTAGGAAAGTCCGTATAGAGAAACACCAAAATTGTTCAACCGAATTCATCGGATCGGTCGTCTAATTTCAACTTTGCTTCGACTGGGCTTCGGCTGACAAATCAACTGGTGCTTCGACTGATGAATCGGTCGACTGATTTCTTCAAGTCAGTCATCTGACTTTCTGACTGTCCTACTATCAAACCTTCTGGCTAGGTCGGTCGACCGAACATACCAAATCGGTCGTCCGACTTTCTTCTTTAGTCATCAATCGATCTATTGGGCATCAATTGGGCTTTGTCCTACAATCGATTGGCCTTCCATTATCAGTTGACCAATTTTCACATTTCGGTCATCCGATCTCCAGATCTATCTTCTTGATAATCGGTCGACCGATTTCACCAGGTCGGTCATCCGATTGTGTTAGTTTTGCATCTTCTTCCAGTCTTATCTTCCTGTTTTGTCCAAGTGTTAGGCTTTGTATTATCCACTTCATGTGCAACTTCTGGACAAAAATACTGCACACTTAACATACAAATTAGACCCTCAAATTAAATAAACATAAATCAAATGCTTGGGTCATCAACATGAATTACACTCAGTGTTTTGTGATTTTTTGAACATGTGTTAAACTTAGTGTTTTTGTGATCATCAAAATCTACAGAGTGCAACACTTAAAGATGACACCATTTAAAGCATTATGTGGCAAAGATTGTAGATCACCACTATATTGGACTGAAGTGGGAGAGAAATAATTAATTGGGCCAGAAATAGTACAAAGGATAATAGAAATTATTGAAATAGTTAAATCCAGGATGAAAGTAGCTCAGAGTCTATAGAAAAGCTATGCAGATCAAAGAAGAAGGAAGTTAAACTTTCAAGTGGGTGATCATGTGTTTCTAAAGATATCACTTAAGAAGTGTCTCAAAAGATATGGTGCAAAGGGAACTTTAAGTCCTCGATTTAACCCTTTGAAATCTTGAATAGAATGGAAGAAGTATCTTATCAGCTAGCATTAACCCCACCACTTTCAAATATACATGATGTATTCCATGTATCCATGCTAAGAAATGTATATGTTCATCCCATGTTATATGGTATGAAGATTTAGATTTGCAAAAGGATCTAACTTATGAAGAGAAGCTCATGAGAATATTAGACAAAAATAAACACAAAATGAGAAATAAATACATTCCAATTATAAAGGTACAATGGTATAGTAGAGGACAAGAGGAGGCAACCTAGGAGCTAGAGGAAACCTTGAAGACTAAATACCCTGAGTTATTCACTAGTAGGTGTATTCTTCCTGAACTATAGAAGGTGAATTTGGGGGACCAAATTCCTTAAGTGGGGGAGGATGTAACACCCTTTGGCATGTGAGCAAAATAGGACAAGACAGAAGAATAATTAAAGTAACGTGTAACGGTAAGAAAGTAAGAGGGGAATGAAAAGTCACTAAGATAAATGCTAAGGTGGGAATTGTAGACGTGTTTTTTTTCCAAAACACCCCCCCACAAAGGGAATGATTAAAAAAAGAGATTTTTGAAATAAAAGAAAAATAAAAAGGGATGACAAGATGGGAAAGGGAAAGAACAAAACGTGCGTGTGTGCACAAAGAGAAAAGGTGATCTCCAGGTACACAAGGGTACCGAAGGAGACAGGCAAAGAGGAAGATGCAGAGGGTACTTACGTTCACCCAAGATCGTGGGAGAGTGGTGTGGGTTGACTTCTACTTCTTCCACCGGCCGTCCGGCGAAGAAGATTTAGCTCCGATGGTTACCTTGCAAAAAAAGGGAAAACAAGAAGCAAATGAAAGAGGATCAGACTATGGCATGCAGTACCAAACTCAAATGAAGTTAAATAAAAAGCAATAACATGAGCGTTAACACACCTCGTGGGGGTAGTGTTAAACCTCTAAAAGTGTGGGTATGGAGAAAATGACATGTTGTGTGTGTGCTTTGTGATGAATGCAATAAGTAAAAACAGAGAAAATAAAGTGAAATGGGAAAGAAGAAGTGGTGATGGGTAGCCGCTGTTGCAATGGACGAAGTAGACAAAGTGGAAGAAGCTCCCCCGTCCCGCTCCGGTGCATGTGAGACAAAGAGGCCTCGAACTCCAAGGGATGAAGGCGTGGGGTAGCTTGGGACGAAGGTACTTCTCCTTAGCTTCGGAAGTCGAGTCTCTGGTGCGGCAGGGCTTCACCATAGTGCTTTGGTTATGCTCAAAACAGTGGCCTTGGGGGTCTATTTATAGGGGAAAATTCCATAAATCGCGTCGGACACGATGGACGCCTATCTCATAGAACCGCATCGGACAAAGGCGCCGCGATTTCCAAGATTCACTTGCTTCGATTGAGCCTTTCCAAACATCGATTATAGCCATTTTACAAATCGTGTCGGCAATGTCCGCCACGTTTAAAACACTTTCGCTTTGAAACAATTCTTTTCAAATATAAAAAATGGAAATAATGAATCGCATCGGTTAAAGCCGCCGCGTATTTGAACAGAATCGTTCTTTGATGGAAATCGATCTTTATTTAGAGGAAGGTTAAAAACACGGCGGCTTATGTGGACACAATTCTAATTAGCAACAAAATCTTTCCAAAAACAATTTTGGAAATTGCCATAATTCGAAAATGGAAACTCTTAATCGCGGCGGCTTGTGTGGATGCGAATCAAAACAGGGTAAGTGCCAGAAAAGGAAGTGTGATACGTGTTGGCTTTATCCGCCGCGGATCAAACCTCCTAAAAGGCGTCCACTGTGTCAGACGCGAATCAGTTAAGCTCAACAGACCCCTTTAGACCCCTTAGAAAAATTCCTAAAAATTCTAGAAAAATCCAGAAAAATAGGAAAATCACTCAAGAGGTTAATTGAAGAGAGCCACTTTAAGGCATTGTGGTATAACATGAAATTTGCTCGATATGTTGCCAAAATAGCGTGGCTATAGCTGCCTCGCCTTGGCATCTGCTTTGCAAGGAAGTGGAATGGAGTGGAGCGAAATGAAAGCAGTGAAATGGGGTGAATTGAGTGAAATGAAATGGAATGACTAAAAAGTAGACGCCAAGGTATGATGAGACATGCCTTAACAACACATGACTGGAGCTGTTCGTCAATTCAAAATGAAGCGGTTTGCAGAAAAAACCTCTGGAGAAAACTCAATGTTTGTACGAAAGGAGAAAGGGGTGTGCACAGGGGCACGAAAGGGAGAAAGATCAACTTCCAATGTCGGGGAAGTACCTAAGGATACAATTCGTTAGGTTGCACCATCGGGGGCGTCTGCCACTGCCTCTGGTGGATCTTAAGGAAAATAGATGAATTGAAATAGGAATCCAAAACAATGGGTTTCTCAAGGGATAATCTTCAAACATCGATAAAATGAACCGAGTACTTGACTCGGAATGGAATATTTCATGTTAATTGGAGTTAAGAAACAAGTGGTTCTCTTCAATTAAGCACGAGATTGATCATCCAGAATTATGCTCAAAGTCCTACATGATGCATGCTGGGCTAAAAGAAAAGATTAAAACAAAATAAAATATAAAATAATCAAGGATAATATTTCTACGGTGCCGAAGTCAAGAGCCAGATGGAATCCGTCGTTCTACTGCAACGCAACGACCTATCCTTAAGTCGTAAGAATCCTCTAGAATCATCACCGTTTTTGGCGGAGGAGGGGAACTCAAATTCCAGATTCATCAAAGCCTCGAGGTCCTTGATGTAATCTAATAAAGTATAAGATATAGTATAATGCAATATATACAATACCAGACTGGGGATCTCCGAAGATGATTGTGAATTGCACGACTAAGAACGTGTCCAGAACCTGTGCTCAAAGATTGATCAGTATTGGCAAGCAACAAATAATAGAGTAAAAAAATGTGGAAACTCATATTGCTTGAAATCGCGACAGGAAACCTGGACACGCTTTACTTACCTGAATCGCGTCGACTTTATCAGTCACAATTTAACCTTACCCATCGTAATGGAAGTCGGAGTAAGCGCTTTGAATCGCGACGGCTGCGTCGTACGCGATTTAGACTTTCCACAAGAGGCTTGATTTTCTTGCCTGTTTTGCATTCTTGCTCTCTTTTGGTGCTTGCCTCCGGGCTTGTTCAAACCAAGGGGCTATAAAACACCCCTCAACATGCTCTTCTCATGCTCTCATCCTCCCCAAAGTGTAGAAATCAAGTGTTTGAAGCAAGGAAAGAAGGAGAAGAAGCATGGAGCATGGTGATGCTCCCCCATCCAAGAGGCCAAGAATTGAGGGATTCATGAGACTTAGCAAGATGGAGGGACACATATGCAAGTTGATTCAAGCCAAATTGGTAAGTGGATTTGATTTTTGAATTGATTTTGACTTGTTCTTAGTGTTCTTGCTATGTTCTTCTCTCTCCCTCTCTCTCTCTCTCTCTCTCTCTCTCTCTCTCTCTCTCTTCTATTTTCTTTTTCCTCCTCTTCTCCTATGCCCAATGTCATGACCAAACCATGCTATCCCCATGACCCAATTGTCCTACCCATACCATGGCCATACTCCCATGCAAACATCATCACCATGACCATGCCATGCGCCCCTCCGTCATGGCCAATACTACCCATGTGCCACCTCCACTTATGGCCATATCACCCATGCACATACCTATCCATGCCAACTTTCTACAGGATTATCCCCTCTTCCCGGGCAACCGTAGATACATGAGGCTCCCATGGCTCCAAAAACTAACCGCCTCCATCACCCTTGACATGAAAACCATTCTTAAAAGGTGGGGAATCAACAACTTAGCCGTCCATGCCAAAAGATACCATGAAATTCACCTAGATTGGGTAGATATGGGGGCATTGGTAGAGCTTTGGCACCCTCAAACCCATACCTTCCTCTTCAAGACATTTGAGGCCACCATCCTACTGGAAGAGGTTGAGCTCTTGCTAGGCTTAAAGCGGATGAAAAGAGGCGAGGAGGACGAGATGGCAATCATGCCGAGAAGCTACACGAGTAAAGCGGTGCTTGAAGGCTTCATGGATGCCAAGGCGGCCCAAGACGTCTGGACTGAAAAAGGAATTAACTTGCAAAAATTGGCGGCTTGGACCACAAGAGAGATACCAAGGGTATGAGATGACGAGAGGCTGGAAAAGGTGATGAGAGGGTTCGCCATCTGCATGGCGGGTGCATTCCTCTTTCCATCAATCGACAACATCTTGGAGGAGGACCAATTGAGCGCAGTGCGCGGCATATGGGAGGGCGATAGACTGGGACCGACAGTGCTAGCCTTCCTCTACAGCGGACTCACGATGGCGAGCTTGGTTAGGCCTCCTTATGGTTCTATGCTCTTATTTACTTGTTGGACTGACCTGCACTTCAAGTTTGATTTGAACAATGAAGTCCCTAGCTCATCCCAAATCTTCTCCAAAAGTCCGCTCTGACATATGGACAATTTAGTCGGCTTAGAAGGGCGCATGGCTAACCGGGTGCCACAACTCAAGACGCGGGCAGATTGGCGTAATCACTTCCGAAGCATGCTCAGGAACGCATTCACTTGTACTCCGGTGCCAATTCTAACCAGGGATTTGTGGACACGGCTAGCACCTGGTGTAGACTTGCGACTGATTGGGGCAGCTGAGTTCGTGCTCTGCAATCCACACCGCTACCTCTCTCAACATGGGCTTCAACAGTGCAACTTTGAGGGGCTGTCTCACCTTCTGCTGATCAAGAGACGGGAAATCGGAACGAACAACGACGGCGAAGAGGCGGATACTATCAATGCACTGTGGAAGGTTTGCTCTTTCAGGAGGCCAGTCCCACATGTGGAGGAGGGGGAGGATGACTGGATGACATATGTAAGGGAGCTCGGGAAAATCTGGCCTAAGGTGGCCATTTGTAAGCCCCAAAATTGATTCCTCAATAAGAAATAAATTGCATCCTTTATATGGCCAAATTGCTCCCTTATATGTGATTACATCATCCAAACAACTTGAATTTTCTCCTCAAAATTGGCCCTTGGGTGAGCACTTTGAATCGTGATGGATACAGACGCCACGTTTACCCTCTTGATACGCGTCCACTAAGACCGCCGCATTTAAACTTAATCGCGTCCACTATCCCTGATGCGTATTAATTGTACTTCAAAATTTGAAATTCACGCACCTCAAACTCAGTGCCAGGGCAATGATGACCTTTGAATCGTGTCGACGGTCTCCGATGCATTTAATATGGATGCTCCAAATTCGCGTCGGCTGTAATGGACACAATTTCTAACTCCACCGGAAGCTACAAAATGCCCGAGGGCGCCTCCTTTCACCTCTTTCGCCATTCTCATTTCCCATACTCTCTCCCACTTCCGACCTTCTCAACTCACAACTCCCTCTCCCTCTTGCTTTCTCTCTCTCTCTCTCTCTCTCTCTCTCTCTCTCTCTCTCTCTTTATGAAGAAGGCTACCACCTCGAAACGGCGGCGGGGTGAGGACTCACCGGCGGTGGAGGAGACGGCGGCACTGGTGGAGACACTGGGAACGGAGGCCCGGGCCATGGTGGCCAAGCTCCTAGAGGCCGGGGGCAAGCTAGAAATGGTGCTAGAAGGGGAGGAGGCGACGCCGGCGGCCATGGAGGAGGGTGCGGCGGAGGAAGAGGCGGAAGAGGGAGGCTCGCTGGTGAGGAGGTGGCGGCGAGGGCACCTCGGACGGGAGGCCTCCCCACGATCAGATTCAGTAAGTACCTCAAACTTGCCCCTTTGTTTGTGGTGGGAGGAGAAGAGGAAGGGCCATCGGCACCAGAGAGGATGAGTAGGTGAATCGCGATGACTACAGTCGTCGCGGTTCACAAGGTTGAATCGCGACGGCATAAGCCGTCGCGTTTTAGACTTAAACGCGACCGATACAGCGGTCGCGATTCAAGTTGAAGCACGACCACTGTGTTGGTCACGATTCAAGGGGCTGCCCGAGGAGGGGTATCTTGAGCCTGATTTGCACATTTTTAGTTGTTTATGCATGTTTTGAATTATGTGCTGACTCGTGTGTGCTCTCTGATGTTCAGGGAGTGATGAGGCCGAGACTGCAGTGGCCGCTGGCTCAGCAGCATACCAAGGGCTCCTAGACTTTCAGAGGGAGAGAGTTCGGGGGATGGGGTTCGGGCCGATTTTGGAGATCGAGCCCTTCTACTTAGATAGCCCCCTGGTACAGGCGATCAGGGAGAGGTAGGATAGGATGATCAGAGCCTCCTTGTTCCCCTGGGGACACACGGTGCCGTCCTTGGAAGACGTGGCCCGGATCACGGGGCTGAGAGTAGACGGGGAGGTGGTGACAGGGGTCACCTATGCGGACTATACGAAGCACGCACAAGACCTGCTGGGGCTAGAGCCTGCGGGGGTAGATGACCTCGGCAACCGGAGGATGGTCGACCGAGTAGAGCTATTGGAGAGCCTGGGTCTGCGGGGAGTCAGGTAGACAAGCGAGGAGTCGCTGCACGAGTTCGTGCAACGAGCAGTGGGGCTGGCCAGGATAGTGTACGGCCAGGACCCCGAGGACAGGGAGAGGGTAGACTGGGACCTGCAGAGGTTCCTAGTGTTTTTATTGGGGAAGATGCTCCTGGGGACAAAGGGTGACAACATCCATTGCCGTTTCTTGGAGATCATGGAGGATCTCGAGAGAGTAGGACAATTACGCATGGGGTGCGGCCTTCCTGGCGCACACATTTGCGGACCTCTCCAGCGGCACAGGCCGTGAGACCACTGTGGGCGGGTTCGCGCCCTTCCTTCAGGTACAGAATTGTTCCCTCAAGCTTTTCATTTACTGCATTTAAATTATTAGTCAAACTAATCAATGTGTACACGGATGCAGGTATGGAGCTACTATTGCATCCCCTTGGGGAGGGCGACCGAGGTGCGCCCCGATGCACTACCCCTCGCACGGAGGTGGCTGCTGGTCGTGACGGCAGCGTCCTTCTCACTCCAACTCGACACCTTTCGTCGAGACATTTGGGACTTCTCGGCACTCCTGGTATGTGCCTACTTCATTTCTTTTCCATGCATTTAATATGAATTATGATCTATGACTGACTTATGCATGTGTGCAGTTTGTGTGGCAGCCCTAGTGGGCATGGGTGACGACGGCCAGCCGTGGGTGGAGAGTGGTCGTCCTTGGATCGGGCGAGACCTTTGGGTCCATTGCCTGCATGAGATCGAGCCTCTCCACCTCTGACTCACTGCTCGCACCCTTGGCCTGCACTAGGTGTGGCATGATGAGGTCGAGCCAAAGGGCATTGGGAGGAGGATGAGGGGGAAGGCGAAGTGGGTAGACTGGCGCCTGCGCTTCTCCGACTAATTCGCCTACTGGCAGCGAGGGGGATACCTGGTGGAGTCGGATGTAAGACCTAGCTTCCCGGCTTTCCGTCCGGTGCCCTGGATGACTGGCCACTGATGCGTCCAGGCTGGGTGACGCGTTAGTGTCGCGTCGTTAGTGTCCGACGCAACAGTCATCCTTGTCACAATGAGGGTGTGCGTCATTGGTTTGGCCTTGTTCGGACCCGTGCTTTTGGTGGTTTTCGCTCGGTGTTCCCTCAGTTCCGTAGTCCCGTTCTTGGGTACCAGTTCGTAGTGGCACCCGCGTGTGAGGCTTGCCGGCCTCATTATGTGTCCAAGGTTTGGGGCGGTTTTGTTTGTCGGCCCTCGACCTTGTGGAGGTTTGAGGTGGCCGTGCTTGTGGTGAGACGTCGTTCTCACCTGGTTGTTGCGTGGTCTCGGCGGGTGTGCCGAGGGTTGCTTCCGCTTTGTGCCCAACTCCGTTGGTTTCTGTGGGAGTCGTGTGTGTGTCAAGACCTTGGTTGGTGGTCGTGGCGTTTCCCTATTCTCTTCTACTGCTTTGTAGTACCATGCTGTAGGTGTTCCTCGCTTTACAACTTTCTAGGGTAGTTTCTTGTTTTCGGAGTTCTTGCTGTTCTGGCCGGTGAGGGACTGGTAATCCCTACTGGGCCTTGTTTGCGAGGCTCACCCCCCTACTCTATTCAGCTAGGGGGTCGTCGTCATGGGAGCTTAGTGTCGGATGGGTTACAGAGGCGGCTGTGGCGCCGTGTGCTGTCAGCAGTAGTGTGAGCGAGGGTTGAGAGCTCTTGTACCCGAGTGAGCTGCGAGTTGTGTTTTGCAAGTCCTCAGGATATGCCCCTTAAAGACTGCACCTTTCTTCTTGTACCTGTGCTTTTGCTTGGGACACGTTGTACAGACCTTTGTATATTGTACATATTGTTATAGTTATTTAAATTCAGTACATATCTTACTAGACTAGTTCTTCTAACCCTTCCGGATCTTCAGATCCGTGGGGTGGCGACGCGAACTTCGGGGTCCTTGGCGGGGGTCCGGGAGGTCGGGTCGTTACAGTGGTATCAGAGTGGCTGTCTACTGAGATTTGTAAGGAAGTAATAACTATAGCTGTCCTAAAGAAAGGTACTAGTATGCTGCTGACACCGTCCGACTAGTGTTAGGCTTGTGCTTTCAATTGTTTTGCTGGTGTGCGACTTCCCTACAAGATTCATGTGCGCGCTGCAGTGGGTTGCAGTTGTTGCTGCGTCGCGCGCGTGGCGTGTGTGGTCGCTCGGTGTGTTCGTGCCGTCGTGGCACGGTTGGCGGTAGACTCTCTGGCAGTGGTCTTCCCCGTGTGGAGGACGCTTGCAGGCAAGTCCAGGTGCGGTGCTCCTCGTCATCTTCGACGCATTTAGGTGTGTGTGTGCCGCTGAGGCTGAGAGAGCCTGCGTGTGGCGTGGCCTTCACCGGTGCAGGGTTGTTGCTTGTGGAACTGGTAGAAGGTGTCTCTACCTTGTTGGCTACCCCTTTGTTGTTGGGGTGTGTGTTGTGGTTGTTATGTGTGTGGTCTTCGGTTTGTGCTCTATTCTGTGCTGTGCTCTGCTTGGTCGGCATTGTTGCTTGGGCTAAGCAGATGTTCTGTGTGCTGTGTTGCATCGCTGGTTGAGCGCTGCGACACTTGTCTGTGGTTGTTGTCGGCCTGGTGCTGACTGGTTGTGAGCTCTGGTAAGGTGTTCCCGGAGTCTTTCTCTGTTGGTTCTGATGGAAATGAGGTTTCCCCAGAACTGTGTTGTGCTTGTTTCTGGTTGTTGTTGCGTTGCCCTTTGGGTTGAGGTGCATCGCTTGGTTGCCCTGTGTTCTGGTGAGGTTTCCCAGAACTGTTTGCTGTTGTTCTGGTGAGGGTTTCTCTGAGGACTGTTCCGTGCTCGTTTATGCTGTTACGGTGCTGCCTCAGGGTCTGAGGTATGCTGTTGTTTTGACTGGTGCATTCTGGTGGATTTTCCCAGAATGGCGCCTTGGTGGTTCTGGTGGAGGTTCTCCCAAGACTGGCTTAAGTTGCTTCTATAGTTCTACTTGCTGTAGTGTTCTATTTGATGGTCCGTGTTGTTTGATTGTTTGGGTTGTGCGTTCTGGTGAAGGTTCTTCCCAGGATCGCCCTTTGTCACTTCTGGTGGAGGTTCTTCCCAGGACTGCTGTGTGTTCGTTTCGGGCCTTCGTTGTGTTGCCCCTGTGGTTCGAAGTGTGCCATTTAGTTGGGCCGCGTTCTGGCGAGGTTCTTCCCAGGATCACCCTTTGTCGCTTCTGGCGGAGGTTCTCCCCAAAGCTACTTCGTGTTGTTTTGGTTGTCGCTGCTCTCTCTGTAGAGATGAGCTGTCGTTGTTGTCGGTTGGACTGTCTGTGTTACAGTCTGCCTGGGCGTTGTCGGTCAAGGTGTGGTGCGCTTGGCCATGCGTCTGGCTGCTGCGTTGGCCAGCTTGTCTCGTTAGTCGTTTCCAAGTTTCTCAGTTGCGCTGGTGGGACTGCGTGTCCCCGTGGCTCGGATGGTTTGCTTCATTTCTCACGCCATGCATGCTCTCCCAGATGGTTGTTTGGTGAGTGTAGTGGGTGTTTGGCTGGCTGTGCTTCTTGTGGAAGCGTCAGTCTTGTGTTGGGGTTTTCCCTCTTGCGGGTGGAAGAGACTCGTTATGTGTGTCTCCTTCCTCTGCTTTCCGTTGGTTACTCGGGGTGGTGATACGCCACTGTAGTGTTGTGTTGCCAGGGTGTGCATCGTTGTGACCTTCTGGTGGAGTCATCTTCCCTTTAGTTTTTTTTGGGTTGAGCTAGTTGCTCCCCTCGTACTGACATTTCCTTGTGGCATCGTGGGTCAGTGGACCTATTTGTGCCATTTGTCGTCGTGATGGTTTCTTGCTACCTGCCTGAACAATTTGGGGCATTGGGTCCCTGTTGGTTTGGTGTGAGGTAGTACCATTTTCTGTTGGGTTGCTGCGTGAGCATTGTTCTGCTGTGCATTTCTTGCTTGGCTTGCTCGTGCAAGCGTTGTTCCAGTGTATGCTCGATTGTGCCTCAGTTTGTGCCTTGGAGGCTTTTCATGTCGTTGTTTTGGTGTTTGGCCTCTCTATCGGTCGCGATAGAAGTGGTGCTTCTTGCTCTTGCGTGCTAGGGAGTCGCTATGGTTTTCGCTCCCCGTGTGGCAGAGTCGGTGCTCCATATTTTGTGTGCTCCTTAGAGCCGACGTGGTTGTTGCGCTCTTGAAGTAGTTGTCGGCTTTCCGTGTGCTTCTATTGTGGGTCTCTGGTGAAGATTCCCCTTCGGTGGGCCCTGTGTTGTCTCGGGCCGTCGGTGCGGTTGTGTGTGCTACACCTTGAGCGTTTTCTTCAATGCTTCATGTTTTTGTGCCTCAAGGGCTGGGGCCGGCGTGGCCTGTTGTGCCCTTTCAGGCTTGCGGTCCTTTGCGTGTGGCTTTTGGCAGGTCTCTTGTGGAGAGTCCTTCTCGTTAGCCCATGTTATTTCGGCCGCTGGTGCACTTGTTTTGCACTTTCCTTAGTTCTGGTGCTTCTGGTAGCACCGTGTGCTCGTGCTCGAGTGTTTCAGTTTTGTGCCGTCTGGAGCCTTGGTGCATTGTGTTGTGCCTTGGGTGGCTCCTGGTGCTTGTGATAGTACCATGTGTTGTGTCGTGTGCCTGTTCGTGAGATTTGTGTGTCGTTTCACGACTTCGCTCGGTGTTGGAGGCGTTGGGCTTTCCACCTCTGGGACACGTGCTAGCCTGAGTCTTGTGGTTGTACCGTTACCGCTGTGGGGTGGCTTCTTTGCCTTGTCTAGGTAGCCCTATCGGTGGTATGCCAGGCTTTGGTTGTAGCCTATGTCTTGGTTTTCCCTCTCACTTTAGGAGTGAGTGTGTTCGATTGTGGAGCCCTGCTTCGGTCTGGGTTGCTCTGAGGTCGACGTGTTGTTCTCGACCTCCGTAGTTGTTTTGGTTCCCGTGTGGTTGTGCGTGGTGTTGGTGAGTCTGGAAGCCGATGGCGGAGTCTCCTGTCGGTTTGTCTGGTGACAGTGAGGCCTATTGGCTGCTAGTACTCGACCACAGGGTTTGTCGATGTTGTGAGGTGTCCAGTTTTGGCTTAACCTCATACGTCTTTTGTGTTTCCGTCGCGGTGTGCCACGTTGTGGAGTGTGTAACTCCCAGTCTTTGTGGCTCTGCGTGCGTTTGGTGTCCTTGTCGGACCATGAGGAAGGTCTAGGTGAGACCTAGTGGTGATAGTGGATGCCGTTTTCGCGTGTTGAGGTTCCTTTGCGTGCGTTTGCTGTCCCTGTTGGACCGCGAGGAAGGTCTAGGTGAGACCTAGTGGTGACAGTGGACGCTGTTCCTTGTGTCGAGGATTCTCCGCGAGCGTGTTTTCGCTCTGGTTCTCGTCGCTCGCGTGACTTCTCGGTTGGGCCAGTGACCGGTGCTAGCTGCTGCTGGTAGCGTGAGGCCGTTCCCCTGAGACTTGTGGTTGGTTCTCAGGCGTTTCTCATGTTGCTGTCGGCAACTGCATCCTCTGTCGGGTTTTGCTGGCGACAGAGTGGGTTGCTGGTCGGCTGGTCCCAACAGCGAGGTCTGTTGGTGGCTGCAGCCGTGCAGTTTTTGGCTGGCATTTTCTTCCGCTCAGGCTAGTTTTGGCTTCGCTTGGCACCGTGGGGTTGTCATTCCGTTCAGACGCCCCCCGTGTGGCTAGAGCGAGCCAATAGTTTTCGGTTGTGTGCTCCACCCGTGTGTTTGGAGCCCGTTGTGTGAGCTGTTGGTTTTCCGGCTTCGTGTGCCGCGCGTGATTGGTTGTGCGATTATTGCCACGAAGAAGTCGTGTTGAGACTTAGTGGCTTATTCGCATTGGTCTTACGTTTGCTCCCTGTGTTTCATTTCGTGCCTCAGGATCTTTTGGGCTTGCCCCAATTTCAAGAACGGAATTGTTTTATGGGGGGTAGAATGTAAGATCCGGCTTCCCAGCTTTCTGTTCGGTGTCTTGGATGACTGGCCACTAACGCGTCTAGGCTGGGCGATGCGTTAGTGTCACGTCATGAGTGTCCGACGCGACAGTCATCCTTGTCACGACGAGGGTGTGTGTCGCATTCTTGTCACGCCTGACTTGCCTGTCACGTTCTTGTCGCGACCGGTCAATGGGTCATGACAGTGTTTGTCGTGTTCCGCTGTGCGGTCATCTGACGCCTGTCAGAGTGGCAGGTGTGTCAGTACAGCCTGTCGCGTTGTCGTGGCATTCGTGGGGGATGCGTTCTTGTCGCGGTCCGTTGACCCGTCGCATTAAGGTTCTTAATGTGACGGGGCGGTCCGTCGCGTCTCGAGGGCCGAAGGCTAAAAGCCTTGGCTAGCGCCCCTTCCCTCTCTCTCTCTCTCTCTTCTTCTTCCCTTCCCCCTCTCCCTTCGGCGGTGCTCCGCCACCCCCTCTCCCCTTCGTGCGTTTCAGGTGAGGAGGAGGGCTGTGCGTGGTGTCCGGGCGTCGTGGAGCTTGCGTGGAGCGAGGAGGAGGTGGCCAACCAACGTGAAGGGCCCTATTGGGGTTTGTTCTCCGTGAAAGGTAGGGATTACTTGAACCCTTCTCAATATGGGTGGATTGGAAGCCCCTCGGGGTTTATAGATAGTGTTTACTGCTTTCCCCATGCTCCCTTCTCCCGTGTGGAATGTTTGTAGCTCGTGGGCGGCCCCGGGATTGAGGATCCCATCTGTCTGCCTCTCTGCTGGTGTTGCGATGGCTCGGTGTGTCACGACATCAGAAGAGGCGTCGTCCCAGTCGGGCACGACCTTATCGCGACGCGGTTGGAGATCATGATAAGGGTCGCTGTCGCGACACGCTTTTTGGTTGCGACAGGGTTCCTGTCACGACGTGTTTCCCCATCGCAACAGGGTGGCTGTCGTGGTTCCCTTCCCCGTCGCGATGGTGTCGCGATGGCCTTGGGGTTGCGACAGTACCTATGTTGCCTCAGGTGCTTCCGTGGGCCCGGTTGTGTGTCGACGTGTGCCCCAGGGCAGGCTTTGCCCTTAGGACCTTCTGGTAGGTAATGCGGCAGGATACCTCCCTGTGTTCTGTGACCAAAGGTGACACCTTCGTGGTTGTGTCCTCGCAGTGGTGCCAGGAGGGTCGCGTCTGTCTAATAATCGATTGACTAGCGGTCAATCAATTATTAGCAGAGCGATAGGTTTCCGTGCTATCTGCTGGTGTTCCGAGGTTCTAGCCGTTCGTGCATGACTTGGTTGGCTGACGGCCCTTTTGAGGGTCCGTGCGTGACTCTCGCTTTATGGGCTTGTCGTGGGTTACAAGCCAGCGGTTCGGCATGGTTTTGTTATGCTTGCCCTGCCTATTCGCTCGGTGCTTGGTACTTGAGGGCTTGTCCAGTTCAGAGGTTGTCTTCGTTGCCTGAGACCCCCATCCTCGGAAGCCTTTGAGGGAGCGTTTGGGGCTACGAGCGTGCTCGAGTTGGCAGCCGACAAGGCAGACTCTGGAGCTGAGGGGAAAATGAGGTTTGGACAGCAGTGCTGAGTCGTTTGTAGAGCTCTCTTGTCTGGGGCAGGATGGCGAGGTTGTTGAGGTGTTTTCTTCCCGGCATGGCCCAGATAGTCCTTTGTCTCACTGCCTCTCTTTGCATTGGTTCCAGAGCCACGTAGTGGTGCTAGGCGTGGGGCCGCAGCTTGGCCAGGCTGTGGTGTTACGTGTGTTGTGTGTTCTTGGCAGTTCTGTCTCACTCTTCCGGGGAGGTTAGAGGCGAGAGCTGGCTGGCGAGCGAAGAGGGTGTGGACAGCTTGTCCTCCTCTTAGTTGCCAGTGGCGGTGGCTTGGTTGCTGTTGTTATGACGACGTTTCCTCATGACGTTTCCATGTGTTATCTGTTGCCCTAGCTTGCACGGAGGTTATAGCCTGGTCGTGCCTAGTTTTCCGTGGGCGTCATTGGTCTGGCCTTGTTCGGACCCGTGCTTCTGGTGGTTTCCGCTCGGTGTTCCCTCGGTTCCGTAGTCCTGTTCTTGGGTACCAGTCCGTGGTGGCACCCGCGTGTGAGGCTTCCCGGCCTCGTGGTGTGTCCAAGGTTCGAGGTGGTTCTGTTTGTCGGCCGTCGACCTTGTGGAGGTCTGAGGTGGCCGTGCTTATGGTGAGACGTCGTTCTCACCTGGTTGTTTCATGGTCTCGGTGGGTGTGCCAAGGGTTGCTTCCATTTTGTGCCCGACTCCGTTGGTTTCTGCGGGAGTCGTGTGTGTGTCACGACCTTGGTTGGTGGTCGTGGCATTGCGCTGTTCTCTTCTACTGCTTTGTAGTACCATGCTGTAGGTGTTCCTCGCTTTACAGATTTCTAGGGTAGTTTTCTATTTTCGGAGTTCCTGCTGTTCTGGAAAGTGAGGGACTGATAATCCCAACTGGGCCTTGTTCGTGAGGCTCACCCCCTACTCTCTTTCACTAGGGGATCGTCGTCGTGGGAGCTCGGTGTCGGACGGGTTGCAGAGGCGGCTGTGGCGCCGTGTGTTGTCAGCAGTAGTGTGAGCGAGGGTTGAGAGTTCTTGTACCCGAGTGAGCCGAGAGTTGTTTTTTTGCAAGTCCTCGGGGTATGCCGGTTAAGGACTGCACCTTTCTTCTTGTACCTGTGCTTTTGCTTGGGGCACGTTGTACAAACCTTTGTATATTGTACATATTGTTATAGTTATTTAAATTCAGTACATATCTCAGTAGACTAGTTCTTCTAACCCTTCTGGATCTTCGGATCCGTGGGTGGCGACGCAAACTTCGGGGTCCCTGGCGGGGGTCCAGAAGGTCGGGTCGTTACATCGGATGCTGCCGACAGCCTCGCGTACCTCCAGCGGTTCCAGGAGGAGTACGGGGATCGTGACTTCATGAGGCCAGTGAGGGTATGCACTTCTACACTTTGACTTGTTCAACATAACATGCATGACGATCTAATAATTGTGTGCATATGCAGGACGCTCGTGATGGCCTTATTGACACATTGTGGGCCCAACTGGCAAGCACGGAGGCCCAGCTGGCAGAGGCACGGGATGCACTGGAGGCTTTGGTAAGTTTGCAAGATCATACCTTTGTTTTATTTACCTTACCATGTGCTAACCTGATCTTCAACGTGTGCAGCGTGTAGCGCAGGGGACCATGGAGCGCACTGATGCAGCGGGTGTCTCCACGAGTAGGAGCGTGTCTGACTCGGAGGTGACCTCACTCCGAGAGCAGCTGGCAGCAGCGGTGGCTAAGGCGGAGGCAGCGGAGCGCGACCTTACTACACGTGTAAGTAAATGAATTAGATGTATACAAGTAAATCATTTCATACTTACATGTTTTCCTCGTGTGTGCAGTCGGACGAGCTTCAGAGCGCCCTCACTCGGGAGACGCTCGCTAGTGCTGAGGTGACCAAGCTATATCGCAGCAGCTGTCTGAGCTGCGGACTCAGGTCTCCCAGCGTGATGCAGACCTGCCCCGGAAGGCGACAGAGCTGCGGGTGACGCTCGCCATGGAGCGACGGGAGTGGGAGCGGGAGCACGGCCGATGGGTGGCGGAGTGCGAGCATGAGCGTAGTCGGTGGGAGCAGGAGCGCGACCACTGGGACCAGGAGCGGGAGCGGTTGACTCAGCAGGCCGTGGATGCATGCGCGAGTCTGGGCATCTCCGAGCGCCTGTTGAGAGAGGCGGAGGACTGATACCGGCGTGGACGAGAGCGCGCCGTGAGAGAGGGGCGAGCCAGCGCCTACTCTGGTAGCTTCTTGGTGACGTCTTCTTAGAATCAGAGGAACGTCTAGGAGGAGCGTGCTACCCAGAGGTCGTCTGACTCCCGTGCCTCTATGAGGCCTCCGGCTCCACGCTCAACTGCAGACCCCAGTAAGGCGGAGAGCAGCTGACGTTCCCGTCTAGCAGAGAGTGGTGGCGAGAGCTAGGCCACCTGACATGTACCTTTTGATCTTCCTGATGATGTGTACCCGGTGGGGTACCTTTATGATGTATTCTTGGGGTTGGCCCCCCTTTTGGCCATTATATATATACATGCTGATGCCTTGCCTTCTCTCTTTGCTGTATCTGCAAAACACTTAACAAACAAGTTAAATGTCTGTTCTGGCTCAGCCCCCTGCACATTAGGCAGATTAGGCTTCATGATCTTGTCAAGGGGCTGAGCCTTTATTAAATAAGGCGAAAAAATAAAGGAACTCTATAATTAAAATGTAGCATGCAAGTAGACATATGCTAACAGGAAATTAAAAATGAGCATGCGTCTGATGCATTCAAACAAATGGAGTACGATTTTTTTTTTTTAATTTTGGAGTATTTGATTTTTTTGCTTTGAAAATATGTGATTTTTTTGTTTTGAAATATTTGATTTTTTTAAATATTCTATATTTTTTGGATTTTAAAATATTCATTTTTTATTTTAAATATTCTATTTTTTGTTTTGAAAATATTCTATTTTTTGGGTTTTGAAAATATTCTATTTTAGGTTTTGAAATATTCAATTTTTTTGGATTTTGAATTTTTTTTTTGTTTTGAAAATATGAGCCGCAACCCGACATAGTCCCTTCTTAAAAAAAGACGCGCGGAACGAAGGGGATCCGCTCTAATTGGAAAACTTGGTACTTGGACCCTTCAATTACTCAGCCCTCATTAAGAGTTCATTAACAATTCTTGGGTGTGCCAGACAGAGGTTGGATGTGCTTAGGTTGTGCCTTTACCCAAGGTGGCTTTCGACAACGTCCTCTTTAGTTGATCGTTGCCTTGCCTTGACCCTAAGACATGCCCATGGGAGGGAAGGGAAGAAGAGTTTTAGGAAGTCTGCCAACAGTTCGGGCGACCAGGGAGACACTTATTCTTCTGCCCTACACTCAATGGGGTTCAGTCTTTTTTGGCTTGCGGGGTTTTGACACACTTACGACTAGGTCCATTTGGATCTCTGCGGGGACTTTGCCGCTCTTGACGTGCTTTTACATTTGGTTTGCCTGGTTTTGGCTCTTTTGCTTTGGTTTTGGCATTGATTTTCTTTCTTTTCCCCTTATTGTGCCTTGACCTACACCCATTTGAGCTTTGGACAGATTCAAAGGTCGATCCCTCAGGTTCCCCTGTCTATTGGCAGACCGAGCAGGAAGAAACGAGTAATGTCCTAGACTCTTGGTTAGGCATTGACCTTCCTTAGATTTCGTGCCTCTAGCTTCCAAGGGTGGGCGTGTAAGTGTGTGGGTGTCGACACCTCAGGCTGACTCACCAAGAATAGGAAATGAATTAAAAATGATAGCTTTTCATTTTGGGGTCCGCGCACCACGTAATTCCAAACACCTATCTAAGGGTAGTACTTCTTAAGATAGAGCCCATTCCAAGGATGAGAGAGCTCCTCACCCTCCGCGTTCACTAGCCTGTACGCGTTGCCTGGATATGCTTCTTTGATTACGTATGGCCCTTCCTAGTTTGGTTGGAGTTTAGATTGGGGACCACCGGGTTTTACAAAAATTCTTTTGACCACCATTTCACCGACTTTGAATTTCCTCTCAATCACCTTCTTTTGATGAAAACGAGTGAGTCTATTTTGATATGATCTTGTGTGTTCTGCGGCGACCAGACGCTTCTCATCTAAGAGTTCCAGTTGTGCTAGGAGCGATTCACGCCGCTCATCAGTTGACAAGTCCTTGTCAAGCTGGACTCTTAGTGAAGGAATAAGAATCTCGTATGGTACTACTGCCTCCATTCCATAAGTGAGGGAGAACGGTGTCTGCCCCGTGGGAGTACAGATTGAAGTGCGGTAAGCCCATAGAGCTTCTACAAGCTTTTCTGGCCAATCCAAGAACATGTTAGACTCACAGGTTTTCTTAATGATTTTAATTAAGGTTTTGTTTGTGGCCTCTACTTAGCCATTGCCTTGCGGATAGTATGGAGATGGATGATGCAATGTAATTTTATACCTATTGCAGAGGTCACACAGTTCTTGAGAGATGAATTGTGGTCCATTGTCGGTGATGATGGTACTTGGGATGCCGAACCTGATGATGAAATTCTTAATGATGAACTAGCACACGGTTGTTGCCTTGACTTCCGCATATGCTTCGGCTTCCGCCCATTTGGTGAAGTATTCCGTTGCAATGAGGATGTACGACTTTGTTTTGTTTTGGGAGTTGGAATCACCAAGGGGACCAATGATGTCGAAAGCCCACATAGCAAAAGGCCATGGGGAGGATATTGGGTGGAGTGTAGAGGATGGAGAATGGATTTTTTCAGCATGCAATTGGCACTTGACACACCGACGGACAAAGATAGAGCAGTCCTCCTCTAGAGTGGATCAGTAAAAGCCTTGCCTAAGGATTTTTTTGGCAAGCATTTGACTGTTCACATGGCCACCACAAACACCCGAATGAGCCTCCTCGACAACCTTCAAAACTTCATCATCATCCAGGCATCTTAGTAATACCCCAGTGAGTCCCCTTCTATAAAGTGTATTTCCAACCACGGTGTACTTCTGGGATAGTCTCCTTATTGCTTTCTTCTCATCTGCTGTGGCTTCCTCAGGGTATGTTTGATTCTTGCAGTACCTTGCTATCTCATAGTACCATGGCTTTTCCTCATCTTCAAACTCCTCTTCTAGCTCTAATAGCATAATTTCAGTCTTGCCCTTCCTTTCTAACTTCTTCAACATCTCTTCCTTGATCCAGAGAAAGACGGAGTCCTGAACAGCAGGTGTATTGTGGCGTGCAATTTGAATGCTGTCAAAATCCCCGGGATAGCACATGTTGAGAGTTGAAGTGATGGTAGCAAGAGCGTCTGCTAGAAGATTCTGATGATGAGGGACATGGACAAAGATCAGGTTGAAGAATAGCTTGGCATAGGCTGAGGCAAGTCTTGGTA
This sequence comes from Colocasia esculenta, assembly GCA_014218235.1. Classification (NCBI taxonomy): domain Eukaryota; kingdom Viridiplantae; phylum Streptophyta; class Magnoliopsida; order Alismatales; family Araceae; genus Colocasia; species Colocasia esculenta. The sequence continues at coordinate 48,100,241 of CM024760.1, read as the reverse complement.
TGGCTTGAGATTTTGATCCCGAGTGTGATACTTGGTGAGCACTTGGCGCAAAACCAGCTGACTATCACCTACAATTCGTAGATGGGTGACACCATAGAAGTGGGCGAGCTTCAGACTAGCCAACAAAGCTTCATATTCAGCTATGTTGTTGGTAGTCGGGAACTCTAATTTGTAGGCTTGTGGAATGGTGACACCCTCAGGTGATAGTAGAGCAATCCCGATACCCTTTCCATGAGAATTCAAAGCTCCATCGAAATATAACGTTCACATAGGATCAGATTGGCTAAGGGACATTAATTCTTCATCTGGGAACTCCGAACGAACAAGATCGAATTGTGGAATAGGGTGATGAGCGAGATGTTCTGCTATGGCATAGCCTTTGATGGATTTCTGCTGAATGTAGATGATATTAAACTGAGAGAGGAAGCTTTTCCAACGTGCTAGCCTATCAGTTAGAACAGATTTTTTGAGGAGGAATTTGATAGGATTCATGCGGGCGATTAGATGGACCTCCTGTAACACCCCGACGCGGAATACCAGAGCGATATTATAGTTAATTAAATAGTATCAAGTGATAAATAGACAACAAACCATCACACAATTGGACTAAAGCCAATGTAATCCAACTTCATTAATACTTCATCATCTAACTATTACATTATCTAATCAGAGCCAAAACTAGGGCCCAGAGTACTTTATTCAAACTCAAACTATTACATATTGACTAACTGATGACTAACTAAATAACTAATAAGCAGTGGTTGTTGAAACTGGTCACTCCTGAGCATCATCCTCATTCTCTTCCTCGTGAGTGTGATAATCCCCATCAGACTTACCTGAAACACATGAAATAATAACGCAGGATGAGCGAATAACACCCAGTAGGACTTAATATCTCGTAAGAACAAGCATGTTTTAAAAGATTAATGTCTTAGAAGGCAGGGTAACTAGAGAGCATAGTCATATAGAGCAAACTAACGATAGCAAGATAACGATAACACTTGTACATGGAAAATAGCATATCAAGTATGATAAAGGATTGACCATGTAACGATATAGCACGTAAAGTTGCACAACGGTGCTCTAGTAACGATAGCACTTGTATAGATAGCACTGATTGATTGTCATAGATTAAATCTTGATAGTATAGTGGCACTGGATGTATGCCAACATCCTGATCATTTTAACTCCCATGGGCAAATGGCACTTTTCGGGCGCTCTCCCCAGGACTAGATCGGGCCTTATTGCACTGGCATAAGTCATGTTTCTTATCTTAGACAATCATAAAGATGGCCAAATAGAGTACCAAGAATAGATAAGAATAGTAGATGAATAGACGAGAGAGTAGAGAGAAAGTGAACAGATGAGAGTACATAGATAGTAGATAAGAATAGGGACATATTTGTAAAACCATGTTAAACAATCGATAGTAATAGTTGTACAGCACTAGGTCGAGTGTCGGCAGTCCGGTAGAAGTCACAACCGCCCACTAGCCGTGCCATGTGCACAGGCTAGACGATCCGGAGTGATCCCAAGGTAAGATGGAAACACACTAAGGCCGTTGGATCATGCCGATCCCTAATGGGTAATGGGTTTTAAGGGTACAACCAGCTCGTCGGCAATGGACGTGCACCAAAGCCAAGGAGACTTACGGAGGCCTTGACAAGGAGTCCCTAGTCCAGTCAGGAGTATTTCCAACGGAGAGGTGGTCCATGCCAAGATAAAGTGTGTAACGAAACGTTGTCCATCTTGTCTCGAGTCCTCGAAGGCAGAGGGACGCGATAGCGGTGTACAAATCACGCGAATAAAACGAATACAAGGGTTATTAAAAATAATAGGGGATTTTTAAGTGGAATAATTACACTTAATTATCGAATCGATTATTTAGTAATTTAATAAGGTCAAATGACAATTATTAATGTTTAGTGTGTGCAAGTGTAAAGAAATCATGAGAGCATGTATAATTGTGCATTTGATTTTTAATTAATTAAATTTGAGTAAGTATTACCAATTATCCATGTTTAGATTAATACTAATCATAACAGTGCACAATTAAGGGTTAACTAGGGTTAAATGGTAAATAGAACAGGGGTATGCTAGCAATTACAAGTTCTGGCCACATTACTGAAATCGCGACGGGGGTACCCGTCGCGTTTCAGGTCGCGACATGCGGTCCGGTCGCGTTCTGCTGAACCGGTCGGGCGGGTTTGAACCGGAAAGAATCTTGACGGGTCGGCCCGTCGCGTTCAAGACGCGACGGTTCTTTCTGTCGCGACGAGATCGCGATGTGTCGGCCGTCGCGATTTCTTTAGCCCTTTTGGGTTGGGTTCCTCCCTCCATGCATGCTACAGGTCTCTTTAAAAATCGACAATGAATCGTACACATATCCAAAAATCATAAATCTAATTTTAAACGAAAGTAGACATGAAGGAGTATCTACAAGCACGATTAATTAGAAAATAGACGAGTCATGAGTATGCTTTAATTAGGTTGCTTTTTGGTGACTTAAACTGCACATCATGGAAAATGAATTAATTAGCAATAGATACATGATTAAAATTGGGGGAAACAGCGGCGTTTGCTCTGGGTTTTGGTAGGATTTTGGGGCGGCTGGTCTGCCACCACCGCCCTGCCGGCGGTGGTCGACTGGTTTTTTCTTGTTCTTTCCTTGGTTCTGGTTTTGGTTGCTGTCATGGCAAATGAGGAGGTTGGCCCGGCTGTGAAAAAGCCTTCCTTTGCTCAAGCCCTTTTGCAGTCCTTGCGCCCCAAGAAGGTGTCAATCCAAATCAAACTTCCGGCTTTCACTGATGCTGGTGCACCTGCCGTCTTCTTTTCAGAGGAGGAAATTATGAAGTCTGAAGAGACCTTGAAAAGGGCGATCATTGTTAAATGCTCCTATGGGAGGCCTTCCATCCCTGATATCAAGTCCTGTTTATCCTTAAGGTTGGGTCTGAAATCGGATTTTATTGTGAGCATTCGGAACTATCGTCACCTTCTACTTCGCTTTGAGTCTGATGAGGATTTCCTTCTGGTTCTCCTACGCAAGAGTTTGTATATCAAGGGCTACCTATTCAGATTTTTTAGATGGTCGGCTGGTTTTGATTTTGATAAGGATCCATCCATGATGCCTATCTGGGTTAGCTTCCCAGGATTGCCAGTGAGTTTATACAATGAAGACTATCTTCGTTTCATTGCTAACAACATTGGGCAGGTTCTGCGAATTCATGAGGTTACGTTGGCATGGACTCAAACTACCGAGGCATTGGTTTGTATAGATGTTGATATTGCTGCTCCTCTCCAAGAGAAAATTTGGATTGGATATGGCGACCAGGGGTTATGGCAGAAGGTTAACTACCACCGGGTTCCTCCCTTATGCAAGTTCTGTAACCGCATTGGTCATGATGAAGGGTCCTGTCATAAGAAGAATAAGACTAGCACTAAGAAACAAGGTGTTCAGGAGCATGGTGCAACTGGGGCTACTGCCCAGACTGTTCAAGAATGGAGGCAAGTTCGACGCTCTAAAAAGAACATTGTTGAAGTGGGAGGTAACACTGTTGTTCCTGTTAGCAATGCTTTCGAATGTCTGAGAGAAGATATTGTTGATCCTGTGGTTGATGTTCCTGATGCCTCAGTCCCTAAACAGAATCAACAACCTGATTTGGTTACTCCTGCGAATGATAATGGTGTGGGAGATGAAGATATGGTCCTTGTTCATTTTTCTTCGGGGCCCCCAACGGCCAACCCGGGAGATCAATTGCCTGTTGTTAATGCTCCTCAGGATACCCATGCATGTTTGACTACCGACTCTACTTTACATGTGCATGGAGCTCTTCATTCTGCTAAAGAATGTTGTATGGATAGTACTGGTCTTCTGCCGCCGCCGCCATCATCGCCGGTGGATCCGCTGCCGGAGCATGGCTGTACCTCCGCCGGAGATTTGGAAGACAGTAGTTCGCTTCCATTAGCAGATAAGTCTATACATGGTAGTTCGCTTCCCTTTCATGGTAGCCCAACTACCAAGTTGCATCTGCTGGGGATTTCACAGGTTTATTTAAAGGCAACTTCTGAAAACTTTCTAATGCCTCCTGTCAAAGCTCCTTTACAACGAGATTCTATTTTAAGGAATGGAATGTACACCAAATCAAAGGCCAGGCTGCCACGGTGTATGGTGGGTATGTTTCCTCATGATCAATAAAATTTTATTCTGGAACATTAGGGGCCTTTCTAATATGGCCTCTAAACGTGCCGTTAAGATGTTGATTAAAAAATACAATATTCAATTGTTGGCTATATTTGAACCAAAAATGGACATATCTAAGGCTTCCATGATTTGCAAATATCGTCATATGGATTTTGTTGTGGATAGTATTCCTGCGGATTCAAAGGTCTGTATTTTTTACAATCAGCCTTTTTCCTTTGAAGTGACTTCCTACACGTCCTAGCATGTTACTGGGTTGGTTATGAAGGCGGAGACTCCTCAGCTCATGGTCACTTCAATCTATGCAAGTTGTGATTTAAGTGAAAGAAGAATTTTATTTGATGACGTCCTGGCTCTAGCTGACTCTGTTAATGTTCCCTGGATTGTGGGGGGTGATTTCAATTGTGTTGCTCAAACTAGTGAAAAAAAGGTGGTCTTCTTCCCAACATCGCTTCTATGATTGAGGTGAATGCTTTTATCTCAGCTGCTGGTCTTTTGGATGTTGGTTTTAAGGGTACGCCGTTTACCTAGTCAAATAAGAATTGGCAGCCATGCTATTAAGGCTAGGCTGGATAGGTTGCTTGTGGATAACTGGTGTGCGGCGGCTTTTCCTGGGTGCAATGTGCAGCATTTGTCTCGTGGCCCTTCTGACCAAGCTCCTCTCTTGATTCAGTTACACAATGTCTACTCTCAACCAGCCCGATTTATTTTCCAAAATATGTGGATCATGCATGAATCATTTTCTGATTGTGTTAAAGATGCATGGGCGGTGGAGGAAAGGTGGTACCCATTCGCTTTTTGCAAGCTTCAACATAAGCTTAAACAGGTCAAAGCAGCCTTAAGGTTGTGGAATATAAATGTTTTTGGTCACATTGAGGATAATATTAAACAGGCGGAGGTGCACATTACCTGTTGCCAACAGTTATATGATAATTCCCCAACTTCTTCTAATCGATCTCTATTGAATGAGGAAAATGCTAAGCTTAGGCAAATTCTTCATTGCCAGGAATTGTTCTGGTGTCAGAAATCCAGGGTTCAATGGCTTCAGGAGGGTGATAAAAACATAGCTTTTTATCATGCAGCGGTCAAGAGTAGGCGGAGCAGAAATTATATTCATAGATTGAGGGTTGATGGCGTTTTGTGTGAGGATCAGCTTATCCTCAAGTCTGCGGCTGAGCATTACTTAGCAGCATTGTTATCTTCTGAGGTGCATGATATTGATAGCCAGTTGCTTAGCTCCATTCCAAATCTCATCTCTGAGGAGGATAATCATATGTTAATTGCAGCTCCTTCTGAGGAGGAAATTAAACTCTTGGTTTGGAAACTGAAAGGGGATAGCGCTCCGGGCCCAGATGGTTTCACAGGCACTTTCTACACTACTTGCTGGGACATTATTGGTAAGGATGTGGTTGAGGCGGTCCGTGGTTTTTTGCAAGTTATCCTCTTCGTAGGGGTGTCTCCTCTTCAATTATTGCTCTTATCCCGAAGGTGGACAACCCTACCTCTTTCAGTGATTATCGCCCCATCAGTCTTTGTAATTTCTGCTATAAGATTGTTTTATGTGGTTATTGCAAATAGGTTGTCCTTGGTTTTGCCTTCTATTATTTCAGTGGAGCAGGTGCTTTTGTCCAAGGAAGGAATATTATCGATAATGTTTTCTTGGCTAGACAATTGGCTGCTGATCTGGGCAGGAAAACTAGAGGCCACAATGTCATTTTTCAAGCTAGACATGATGAAAGTATATGAGAGTTTGAATGGGATATTCTGCTGGCTGTTCTTCATAAATTTGGTTTCTCTTCCAGATTCACTTCTTATGTAGCAATGCTTATCTCAAACTGCTGGTTTTCTGTTTTGTTCAATGGGGCTCTTGCTGGCTATTTTAAATCATCCAGAGGTATTCGTCAGCGTGATCCCTTGCTCCTGCTCTTTTCATTATAATGGAGGAACTCTTAGTAAGGGGCTGCGTATGCTTCTGGACAGTGGTAACCTCAAACCTTACTCAGTCCTAGATGTACACCCATGTCTCATCTTCTTTATGTTGATGATGCGCTTATTTTCCCTTAATGGTCAAGCTCGAAATATCAGAAAAATCATGAATTTTCCTGAAATTGTATGAGGAGTCTTCAGGTCAAAGGATAAAACCATGGGAAAAGTAGCTTTCTCACTGCTAAAAATGCCCCAATCCATTTATCAACTAAGATCAATCGCTTACTAGTTTTCACCGTCAAAGGGTGCTATGACTTATCTTGGTGTACCTATTAAGTAGGGTAGAACTCTGATCGCTGACTACAAATTTCTGATGGATAGAGTTAATAGTCGTATTGGCTCTTGGAAATCAAGGTTCTTGTCCAAGGTGGGTAGATTGACATTGATTAATTCTGTGCTTTCCTCCATGCCTGTATACCTTGCCACTGCTTCGGCTATTCCAAAAACTGTTCTCCATTATGTTGATCGCACTTGTTTTGCATTTTTCTGGGGTGCTTCTGGTGGCAAAAAATGCAGGCAATGGGTTTCTTGGACAATTACTCAAAAACCAATCTTGGAAGGCGGCCTTGGTGTGAGAAACATGTGGCATGTTCAGCTGTCCATGGTTATTAAGCTTGTTTGGAATATGATACATGGTTCTTCTCTCTAGGCGTCCTATGCAAAAGATATATTTTTTCAGCATGATCACCTCACTTCTCATCCTTTTAGTATTGGTAAGAAGTTGTTTGTTGCTGCTTATGATGTTGTTGCGCAGAATACTAGATGGGTCCTGGGAAATGGTGGCTGTATCAGTTTCCTTGACGATGTCTGGTTTGGTGAGAAGTCACTTCGGGAGACTGTTTCTTATGCTTTACAGGAGCCATCTCCTTCTGTTAGGGAGGTTTTCTCTGATAATAACCATCCTCTGCGTCACCTTATTACCCAGGAGATGATCCAGTTGCATCTCACTTCCCATGAGGACCTTTGCGTTTGGGCGCCTACCAGTAAAGAGGATTTTACTATTAAAAGTGCATATGAATAGGTCCGCATTCATGGTGTTAAAAGATCACCTCTTCTCCGAATCTGGCACCATCGCTTCAGTAGGAGAGCCTCCATTTTCTCTTGGCTTATTCTTCATAGAGCGGTTCCTGTGGATGATCGTATTGCTGAGTGTGGCATTCCTTTTCCTTCCCGTTGTTGCTGTTGCAAGTCTCCTCAAGTTGAGGACTTAAATCATTTGTTTGTGCATAGTGATCTCACCAAGGATCTATGGTTATGGATTTCTCCCCTTCTTCAGGCTGGCTAGGGTATTAATATGAACATCTCAATTCACCTTTGGGAGATTATCAGTTCCTACAACATTAACAATCCCCATGGATTCATCTCTATTTATTCTTCTATGCTCATTATCTAGGAAATTTGGAAAATCAGATGTAAAATGAAGTTTGAGCAGGTTGCATGTTCTAGCACTGTGCTCCGCCATAACATTCATGACCTTGTTAATATCGCCCTTGATAAATTGGTCTTCAAGGATACTGCCACATCTCAACAAATGGGAGTGATTACGGAGTTTGGTTTTTCCTTTCAGCCTCCTGTCAAGACTTTTAAAATGGTAAGATGGATTCCTCCTTTACATGGTCTCTTGCTTAATGTGGATGGTGCCTCTAAAGGAAACCCAGGCCCTTGTGGGGGTGGCGGCATAGTTAGAAACACGTGTGGCACTATGGTATTGGCCTTCTCTCATTTCTACGGCGTTGGGACCAGTCTACTTGATGAAGTTCGAGCATGTGTGATGGCGTACATTGGCTTTGGAAAAAGGATTTTACTTAGCTGAGATTTCCACGGACTCAATGGTGTTAGTGAACTCCCTTCGGATGGGATTGCTCCTTCTTGGGAGTGCTATAGGTGGTGGCGGATTGTACTTGATTTCGTGCAGCAGTATCAAGTTCGAATTATGCATGTGATAGGGAAGCCATCAGGTAGCAGATGCCTTGGCCAATTTAGCATGCAATGTTTGCTATAATGGGTCTTTTACCTCTTCCTCCAACTCCCCAAGTCTTGTTTTCCTGCTCTTATTGGGGATCGATTGGGTCTTGTGAGTTTTAGAGTTGGTTATTCTTGTTGGGTTTTCAGGGTTATGCCCCGCAGATGCTGTACCTATTATCTCTTCTTATATAAAATTTGCTGCAGTAGTATAATTGCCTGAGAGTGACTCCATTCACCCTGGTAGGTGGGATGCACTCGACGGGTCGCTGACACTGCTCGACCATTTTACAAAAAAAAAGCTAACACATGTAGTATTTATGAGAATATTCGTATGGCATGGGATCAAGTACATGCATGGATTGAAAGCAAACATGAAGGTTTGGATACATGATGATGACAGAGATTTGAACATTTAATTCACTCTCATGGAGCAACGAAAATTGGGGAAATCATGGGGCTCTCAAGATAGATGTATGGGCTACCTATGGCCGTAGCTATGTGATTTGTGCTTGAGAGATTGCCTACCTTTTCTCGCTGTTATGAAAACCTAGGGTTTGGACGAAGAAGAAGATGAAAATCCCTTGCTCCAAGCTCCTTTCTCTCCTTGCTCTTCGTCCTCAGCCTTCTCTCCTCATTCTCCAGAACCCAGCAATGAAATGAGGCTTGGTAGGGATGAATTAGGGCTGCATTGGGTTGCTAATAGAGTCCTACCTTCTAAAACTTCTCATTTCCATTAAACTCTGAATTCTATAATTATCTCTCTATTCTCTCTCCTTATCTACCTAATAGGATGAGGGAGAGGTTAAATTTCGTGGGTAAGAATTTGGGTAAGTCTAGGGGCTCCTTTTTGGGATAGATATGGATTATTTAATATTTATCTTAACCCTTTACTAATTATTACTATTGTTTTGTGAATTTTACTTAATTACCTCTCATCTCAAGATGGACTCTTCCTAATGGGACCCACTAAGTCATGTTTGGACTATTAGTATAATCCATTACTAATTTAGCTTAAATGGGTAATAGTTTAATTCTCTTTAATTCAATTATTCCCCCTTTATTCCCATTTAAATCTATTTTTCTATATTTATTTAATTAAATTTTTATTTTATTTGGATTCAAAAATCAGAGTTGCTACATCCTCCCCCTCTTAAAAAGAATTGGTCCCAAATTCATATGATCGTAGAGGAAGAATGACTTACTAAATAGTTTCTGGGTAATTTCGTCACATGGTTGCTTCGGGTTCCCACGTGGCTTCTTCAACTTTATGATTCCTCCATAGCACCTTTACCACTGATATGGGTCGGTTCCGAAGCTATTGTATCTTCTTGTCCAAGATTCTCACCGGCTTCTCTTCATATGCCATATCTTTATTCAAAATGATATCCTCATAGCTGATTACGTGTGATGGGTCGTACACATATTTTCTTAGCATGGACACATGGAAAACATTGTGTACGGTGGAAAACTGAGGTGGTAATGCTAGACGATAAGCCACTTCGCCCACTCTTTCCAGTACCTCAAATGGACCTATGAATCTTGGCCTTAACTTGCCTTTCATCCCAAACCTTTGAAATCCTCTGGTCGAGGATACCTTAAGCAGCACATGGTCTCCATTTTGGAATTCTAAGTCCCTTCTTCTCTTGTCTGCGTAGCTCTTCTGCCTGGACTGAGCTATTTTAATCCTGTCTCTGATAATCTGTATATCCCTGCTAGTATTCTGTACCATGTCCGGTCCAAGCCATTGTTGTTTACCTACTTCATTCCAACAGATTGGCGATCTACAACTTCTACCATACAAGGCTTCAAATGGTGCCATGTTGATGCTTGCCTGATAGCTGTTATTGTAAGCGAATTCTATCAGTGAAAACTGTTCATTCCAGTACCCCTCAAAATCTATAGTGCAGGCTCGTAGCATATCTTCTACTATCTGATTAGTTCTTTCCGTCTGCCCATCTGTCTGTATGGGTGGAATGCAGTGCTAAAGTTGAGTTTTGTGCCTAAAGTAGTCTGAAGTCCTTTCCAGAATCTAGAGGTGAATCTGGGGTTACGATATGAGACAATGAACACAGGAACTCCATGTAATCTCATATCTCTTTTACATATAGGGCTGCAAGTACATCCACACTCCAGGTACCTTTGATTGCTAAGAAGTGTGCAGACTTAGTCAAATGGTCCACTATGACCCAAATAGCATCAAGTCCACCACGAGTTTGGGTAAACCCATGACGAAATCCATGCCAATACTCTCCCACTTCCATTTAGGTATGTCCAGGGGTCTAAGTACACCCGTAGGACGACTGTGTTCTGCTTTCACTTGCTAACATGTGAGGTAGTGCGCGACATGCTCAGCCACCTCACGCTTCATGTTGGGCCACCAAATTGACCTTTTCATGTCTTGGTACATCTTGGTTGTGCCTGGGTGAATTGTATACTTCGTCTTATGGGCTTCATCCATCAACTTCCTTTTTAACTCTTCATTGTCAGGTACACAGGTCCTTCCTTGAAATAACAACCTCCCGTCCTCTGTGATGGAGAAATCTGGTCGGTCGTCTAGGGTTTCCTTGACTCAGATTAGAAATGGATTATTAGCTTGTTGCTCCCTGATCTCGACAAAGATGTCGGGCTAAGATCTAAGGTTAGCCACTAACACCTGATCACTTCTCTACTCAATATTTAGATCCAGACTGGCGAATTGCTCAGGTAATTGCATCTCACCCATGACTAAACAAGATAAGGACGCTACTGGCTTTCTACTGAGTGCATCAGCTACTGCATTACCTTTGCCTGGGTGGTATTGGATATTGAAATCAAAGTCCTTCAGATATTCCAGCCATCTCCTTTGTCGCATATTGAGCTCCTTCTGGGAAAATAGATACTTTAAACTCTTGTGATCAGAGTAGACTATGATTGTTCCCCATAAGATAATGCCTCCAAATCTTGAGGGCAAACACCACAGCAGCTAGTTCTAAGTCATGGACAGGATAGTTGACCTCATGCGACATCAACTGTCTTGATGAATAAGCTATCACTTTTTCATTCTGCATTAGCATGCAGCCTAGACCGAATCCAGATGCATCAGTGTAGACTGAGAATCTTTCGCCATCGACTAGTAATGCAAGGATAGGTGTAGATGTCAAGCATTGCTTCAGTGTCTAAAAGCTCTTCTCACATTCCTTGCTCCAGACATAGGGGTTCTGATTTCGCGTAAGGCGAGTCAGGGGTACAACTATCTTGGAGAAGTCTTTTATAACCTTCTGTAGTAGCCAGCCAGTCCAAGAAAGCTTCTAATCTCGGTGACATTTGTCAGTCTCTCCCAGCTGAGTACAACTTCTACTTTGGAAGGACCAAAAACGATACCATCGTTGATAAACATGCCCTAGAAATGACACCTCCTCGAGCCAGAATTCACACTTGCTCAATTTGGCGTAGAGTTTGTTGTCGCCTAAGATATGCAGGGCGATCCTCAGATGCTCCTCATGCTCTTCCTTGGTCTAGAATATATGAGAATCATCAATGAAGACCACGACAAATTTGTCGAGGTATGTTCGATAGATGATGTTCATCAGTTGCATAATCGTACCTGCTCCTGAAAGCCATTTTATAAATATCCGCATCCTTAATCTTCATTTGATGATATCCCGATCTAAGGTCAATCTTAGAGAAATATTTGGCTCCTGATATTTGATCAAACAATTAATCAATACGCGACAGAGGGTATTTGTTCTTGATAGTCAGATGATTCAACTGCCTGTAGTCGATGTATAGCCTCAGAGATCTGTCCTTCTTCTTGATAAACAGCACTGGTGCTCCCCACGGAGAAGTACTTGGTCGGATAAAACCCTTTTCCAGCAGTTCCATCAATTGCTTCTTTATTCCTTCAATTTAGCAGGGGACATTCTATATGGCTGTCGTGACACTGGTGCAGCTCCAGGTGTTAGATCAATTGAAAAATTTACATCTCGTTCAGGTGGAATGCCTGGCAGCTCGTCGGGGAACACGTCGGGGTACTCTTGTACTATAGGTATGTCAGATATCTTAGATGCTTTCCTTTCTACAACTATGGCGGCAAGAAATGCCACACACCCTTTTTTTATCATGTTCTATGCCTTAATAGCAAAGATGAGAGACAAGTGCCTCGTGTCTACGTTCCGTAAAGGTCAGCTTAGGGAATTTTCTAAAGGAGATTTTCCCTCTTCTACAGTCTATAATATCCCCATAAGTGGACAACGAATCGACTCCCAATATGACATCGTAGCCCCCTATGGGCATACAGATCAGATCAGATCTAAGATTTAGTTCACCAATCTTCACATCAGCTAATTGAAAATATTTGTTCAGTTGGGCTTTCTCGCCCAGTGGGGTTGTAACAGGTAATTCAGTTCCCATAGATACAGGTTTAACATTTAATGTGTCAGCAAATGCTTGTGATATGAATGAATGTGTTGCACTGGTATCAAACAAAACAAATGCTGACTAGGAAAAGACTGGTAAGGTACCTTTAATGACTCCACCCTCCTCGGTGGTTTTCACTTCCTGGATAGCTTGCAGTCTGCCCAGCTTCTTCTGGCCAGTAGGGCGCTTCTCATTTTCCTTAAGCAGGGGTAGTCGGGAATGCGATACTCTCGACTCCCACAACGTAGGCATGCACATATCTTTCTCTAGCATTCATCGGTAGTGTGACCCAGCTTGTCACAGTGCTTGCATCTAGGCTTGTTAGGGGCAGTGGGAGTGAAGACCATGGGATTTCACTCTTGGCTTGGCCCGTCAGTGATGCTAAACAACCTTTTCTTGCCGTTAGTGGGCTTGCTTAGTCCTCCTGATGTTTGCTCTTTCTTGACCATTCTACCCTTGATGCGATCGGTAAGGTCGGTCGCATCCTCCAGCAGCTGTGCCTTCTTGATCATTTCTGGATAGGTCTGGATATCCAGAAGTGCCAGTTGGGTGATATATGCGGGCTAGAGCCCATTAAAAAAGCGCTTCACCTTCATTCTCTAAGTGCCTACCAGGTGATTGGCATATCGTGCCAACTGTTAGAATTGTGCTTCATACTCGGCAACCGAGAGATTCCTCTATTTCAGTGCAGAAAATTCAAGGCCTTCCTCTCTTGGACTCTTTTAGAAAAATACTTGGAGTTAAAGTGCTCCTTGAATTCATTCCAGGGGAATTGTGCATCAGCCCTGGTTGCCTCAACAAACTCCTACCATGCACAGGGTCACTTTCTAACTGAAATGTTGCAAGTAGTAGCTTGTCTCCATCCTATTTAAATCTATTTTTCCACATTATTTATTTATTTTTTTTATTTTATTTGGGATTTCAAAAATCAGAGTTGCTACACCTCATGAGCAAGAAAGTAGTGCTTCAATATCTGCACTACCCATACGAACGCGACACAAGTCTTTCCATTGCTGTGTACCTTTGCTCGCAGGTGTTGAGAAGCTTCGACAGGTAGTAGGCTGCCCTCTCCTTGCCTTCTTCATCCACTTGTGCAAGGACAGCTCCAACGGAGTCTTCTAGGATAGATACATAAAGAATGAGTGGTTTGCTTGAGTCGGTGGCCTTAGGACAGGGGGATTAGCCAAATACTCCTTGAGTTCGTCAAAAGCCGCCTGACACTTCCCGTCCCAATGAAATTTGACTCCCAGCTTGGTGAGGTCTAGAAGGGTCTACACCTCTGCGAATGTTGGGAGACGAACCAGCGAATAAACTGCAGCCTCCCGATCAGTCCTCGAACTTCCTTCAAATTCTTGGGAGGGGGCATATCTCTTATCGCCTTTGCCTTATTGGGATCTATCTCTATACCCCTCTTGCTCACAATGAAACCTAACAACTTGCCCGATGATGCACCAAAGACACACTTTTTGGGGTTCATTTTCAACTGGTACTCCCTTGACCTTTGCAGAACCTTTGTTAGAACCCCGGGATGCTCAGTCATCGTCCTTGATTTTACTACCAGGTCATCTACATATACTCCAATAAAATTATGGATCATATCATGAAAAATGGCCATCATAGCACTTTGGTAAGTAGCTTCAGCATTCTTAAGTCCAAATGGCATGACCACATAGCAATAGGTTCCCCATGGTGTAGTGAATGAGGTGTTCTCCTGGTCTTCGTCAGCGAACTTGATTTGATTGTACCCTGAGAAGCCATCTATGAATGAGAGGGTTTCATACCTAGCCATGTTATCTATGACCACATCGAGGTGAGGCAATGAGAAATCATCTTTAGGACACGCGTGGTTGAGGTCCCGGAAATCGATGCAAATTCTGACTCTACCATCCTTCATGACCGGGACAATGTTCGCCACCCAATTCGGATAAAGTACGACTCTAATAAATCTGGCTTTGTGGAGCTTGTCGACCTCATCCTTCATTTTCAAAGCCATCTGTGGGTGGAAACGCCTCAACCACTGCTTAATGGCAATGGACCCCGGCTTAAGGGTAAGACGGTGTTCAAACAAGAGCGGTGTTCAAGCCTGGCATATCATCGTAGCTCCATACAAACGTGTCCTTATACTCCCTAAGAACCTCAATAATTGCCTCCTATTCAGCTGGTGATAAATTACTGCTTATGAGGATGGTCCTAGGGTTTTCCTCGGTTCCCAGATTGATTTCTTTGGTGGTTTCTTTCTATAGCAAATTGACGGTTCATCGAATCTTTCATTCCACTTGCAAACGCGTCAGCATCGTCCTCAAGCTCTTCATCACCTTCCTCAATTAGGTCGTCATCATCCATGATCTCATAGACTCCGAACCCATCATCAATCAGGCACAACGACTGCTCAATTCCATTTCCGGCAACTACAAAGGCTCCTCTATAAATTCTGGAATTGCTAGACATGCGTTGCACCTACGGACTAGATCAGCGAGGAATCGGTGTGGAACCCTCCTATCTTTGGACTTTTTCTCGGAGATTACCCCTAGCTTTCCACTAACCTGGCCTAGACTCTTGCTACAACTACTAGAATCTATAGCAAGGGGTGGAGGAGAAGGAAAAGTAGTAAAAGTAGAATCCCGCGTGGGGGAAGATGGAGAAGGAGTGAAAGCAGTAAAAATCCCCTGTGTGGAGGGGGAAGGAGGTCCCTGTGCGGAGGGAAATAAAAGGTCGGTCATGGGACCGGGGATGAGTGGCCCGTAGGTTGGTGCACACTCGGAGGCAAGGTAGGAAGTCTCCTCGATGGAGACGATGGAGTCAGCCATTGGAAAATTGGCATTTTTTGGGGCCTCTTAGTGTTATTATTGTTCAGCATGCACAGAGAAAGAGGGCGAGGTGAGATCGCCACTCTAGACAAGTGAGAAATGAGCGTGCGCTCAAGAGGGGGGAGATTGGGAGGAAGAGGGAGTTGGAGGGTGAGTGTATGTTCGGAAGAGTGGAGGGAGATTGTAAAGCGGGTCGTCAGTGCCCGAGGAATGCTTAAGGAAATAAATGAGGGCCACATGGTGGCCTGAAGAAGAGAAGGCGCGATGCTTGGGGAGAAAAAGAAAGTGGACGCGATGCCCAAGGAGGAGAGGAGAGGGGGCGCAATGCCCGGAGAGAGGAGAGGGGATGCGATGCCCGGAGAGGAACAAAGAGTGGGCGCGGTGCTCGGAGGGGAAAGGAGAGTGGGAACGATGCCCAGAGAGGAACAGAGAGTGGGCGCGTTGCTTGGAGGGGAAAGGAGAGTGGGCGCATTGCCCGGAGGGGAAAGGAGAGTGGGTGCGATGCCCGGAGAGGAATAGAGAGTGGGCACATTGCCCGGAGGGGAAAGGAGAGTGGGAGCGCTACCCGGAGAGAAGTGGGGATTGGGCGCGTTGCCTGGGGAGAAGAGGCCTGCCCTGAGCCTGATTGTTGTGGGAGCTTCTGCGGGAGAGGTGCTTGACTCAGCTTCTTCTTCCTGCTGCCTCTTGCCTGTAGCTACTGCCAACTGCTCAGTTTCTGCTGGTGTGAAGAGTTGACTCAAGGATGCAGCGACATCACTCATATCGAACCACCGACTCCATTCCAGCTCAGATTCGCCCCGCTTCACTTGCTTCGGGGGCCTGTGATCGTCTACAGCTTTATATGTGGCCTACGGTGAACAGTGAACATGTTAAGCAGTGATGGTGGATGTCTGTTTACTCCCTGGCTGCAGTGGCCCTCTCTTGATATGCTCATACAGGGTCCAGGTGAGTGGCTGCCCCTGTTGGTGATTTGCCCTGCCTGGCTGTACCCTGATTCTGCCTTGGGTTTCATTTTACTGTCCTTTACAACTTCGGTCCTCCCCTGCAGATGTGCTCCCAACCCTTTGCTTGGATGGTACCCCATTCGCATCATAATGTGCCATCCCTTCTCAGTAATGATCTTGCTCCTCTTGGTAGCACTAACAGATGAACTGATTGGGCCCTGATGCATGCTGAATGTGTCTAATATGGACATCAACAGCTAGTTGCTTGGCCAGATGGAAGGGACTGAATTGTCAGTCATGGCATCCACTTCCAGAATCGTTGGTCTACTGTCAACTTTGACGACCCTCCCCTTGTAAGGAAACTTGAGGCATTGATGTATAGTTGATATAACAGAACCCAGTGCCTGGATGAACGGCCTGCCCAAGATCATTCGAAAACTTGGGTCCATGTCTAGAATATGAAAGTCCATCTTAGTGACGAACGGACCCAGCCCTACTTTCAAAGCGACGACTCCCTTTGGAGGCCTACTAGTGTTGTCATAGGCCATGACAGTGATGGCGGAGGGTCGTACCGACTGCAATGTGACTCCACAAAAATTCAACGTGTCCAAGGACATGACATTGATTGATACTCCGGAGTCCACTAAGCATTGAGACACGTGGACCCCATTGATGTTGACGGTCAAGCATAGGGTGTACTGTTGAGACTCCATAGGTGCTAACTCAGATTCGTGAAATTCAATGGCTGAATGCTAGCTGGTGGGGGTCAAAACTACACTGATTTGATTCACTAGCAGATCTTCATTAACCATGACTTTCTGTAGGTAGTGCATAAGAGCTTCCTGGTGCACCAGCGACCTCTTGATCAGTTCTAGAATGGATATCCTAGCCGGAGTCTTGTCTAAATGCTTAAGAAAATCATATTGAGTCTTGGCATGGACTCCTTTGTTGGGGCTTCTTCTTTTTGGGGCAAAGGTGCCTATTCCTACTGCGGGAATATGCGGTTGAACATGTGCCCACTCCGGAGTACCATTGTCTCCTCGGAGCTATCTCCCATTACGATTGCCGCGGCTGGAAAAATAGAGGGTGGATGAGAGGTCAAAGGTTGGGGGGTGAACATTTGGTGTGGCAATTGGATACTTGCCACACTTGGTGGAGGAATGGGGGTACGGAGGAAGGGAGCTTGGGGATTGGGGGTAATGAGCGGCACGGTTGGTGGAGTGCAGAGGAGCGGTGGGTTAGATGATGGTGGCTGTGGATAAGTGATGGTAGTGGCGGTTTGGTTGTGGCGGTATGGTGGAAGGGTTGCGTAGAAAGGGGGCTTGTGGGTTAGGGGGTGGTAGCGTTGTGGTGATGAGGGGTTGGCAGATGAGTGGTGGGTTGGAGGGTTCGACAGAGAGTGTGGGACGCTGGGTGGCGGTTGTAGGGATGCGTAGAAAGGAGGGTAGTGGGTTAGAGGGAGTGGGCGTACGGATGAAGGGGGGTAGGGTGAAAGAGGATTGGGAGGTGGAGGCGGAGGAGACCTCCATCGACCAGCCGAGGGTTCCTTCGGTGTGGGGAGATGTTCTGAGAGCATTCACTTTCTGGTTCGGAGCTTGGTGCTCTGGAAGGGGGTTCTGAACTATGCCCATATTGGGCTGCTACTAGGGTGCCTGGTGCTATTGCTGCTGTTGTTGGTGTTGCTGCTGCTGATCCTGCCTTGGCAGTTTTCTCGCCTTCATTTCTGCAATATATTTCCTCATCTCCTCCCAATCTATCCCTCCATTATCATTCATATCATATATATAGTCCTTGAAATGGAAACACGCCTCCAAGGTGTGGCCCGGTTCTCTATGGAATGCACAGTAACGTGAAGTATCAACATTAGGAGGCCATTGTAGCCTTTCCCTCGGAAAAGTGAGTGCATTAGCGGCCATTAGAGCATTAAAAATATTAGGGACAGTCTCCAGCAAGGGAGGATAATGGGCTCTTCTTGGGCCAGGTGGACGTCTGGGCTGCTGAGGTTCATAGGTGCCTGGAGGAGGGACTTGGTTGTATTGTGGAGGAGGAGGAGGAGGCTGCTGTTGCTGGTACTGGGGAGGGGTAGGTTGGCGGTACTGAGGCTACTGAGGCTGGCGATACTGTGGAGGTGGTGGAGGAGCCTGATAGTACTGGTTGGGAGAAGGCTGTTGATATGGAGACTGCTGAAGTTGGTGCAGCTGTTGGGGCTGCTGGGGTGGTGCCCTAAAAGTTGGAGGGTTGCTTGGCTTGAAGACTGGCTGCTGGGGTTGCTGAGGCTTGGTGTTGGTGTTAGGACGGTAGGTGGAGGGGCTGGGGCTACCCATAGCACTCACCTGCTCGTTCTGCATAACCCCTCGGTCGTGGGACCGCCAGTAGGGGGAGCACCATTGCTCTTCTTAAATGTCCATGCCTTCGGCTCAAACATAGCCATGATTGGAGAGTCATTCAGCTATGTTTGAATGTAGCGGGCTCTCTCATACAATTCCTTCATGGTGGTTAAGTTGTTCATAGCCAAAATATGTCTACATTGCGGCATGGCATTCGCGGTGATCATCTTCACCTGCTCAGACTCGGACAAAGGGTCCCTCAGCCGCCAAAGCTCTCCATCGATCAGCATAGTGCACAAAATCCTCGTCTGCCTTCATCCTCTCAGCCATAAGGTCAGTGATAGACAATGCCGGACCAACCCTATCCCTGTACCTCTACAGAAATTTCCTCTGGATTGCTTCAAAGTCTTCAGCGTCTGTGGGCTCCAGAGAATAGAACCACTCAAGGGCGGGCCCGTCCAAGGACTGGCAGAAAAGGAATGCAAGAGCATGATTGTCATTTTTCCAGAAGGAGGATTCATACATGAATTCTTTAATATGTGTGAATGGGTTGCCGGTGCCGTTGTAACGGCGGTAGACCGGCATCTCAGAAGAGGGAAGGTGGAAAACTAGCATAGAAGGGAGAGCAAAGGAATCCTTGGGTATGGACACCTTCTTTAGATCTTGCTCCAAACGACTCACCTTCTCCAAGAGGGCTTGGGTGAGCTGATCGGAGGATGATTTGTGGGGCACCCCAGAAGAATGAGGTTGGGGTGCACTCACTTGGATGGAATTGTAATGAGGTGCGCCAGCGTGCGCGGAAGCATGAGCCGGAGCCCGAGGAAGATAAATGGGCCTTGCCGTGACAGGGCTTGGCCGGACATGAGAGGGCCTCCCAACAGGGCTGTGGGGGCGAGAATGGGTTACAGAGTTGGCCCGCGAGGGGGCAGGAGAGGCTCGGACCGTCGGGTCGCGAGCGGGTTCAGTATAAACACCCATGTTTGGGTGGAGGGTTTGAATGGGTTCGGGGATGGATTTCCCCTTGAGTGCAGCTAGGACCTCCTGGAGCTGAGAGGCTTGGAGGCTTTGGAGAATGTCCACGAGTTGGGACAGATCAATGGAGGCAGAGGCATTTGCAGCGGCATGCCTCGGGGAGAGGTGAGGAGGTTGTGAATCCACCGCATGAACATGCGAAGTGGATGGATCAATGTGGGGTTGATTGTGGAGTTGTGCAAGTTTCTGATTGAAGTCATACACCTCATCGTATGCATCATCATGGTAAGCCATATCTTCGTATTCAGCCATTCCGAGAGATCGGCCTGAACAAAGCTGCATAAAATGTAAGCAAACAAGTTGATTAACAAGCAATTAGCAAACAACTACTCAAACAAGTTTGAGAGAAGATGTTAACGGCTTTTAATCAAAGACTTGGGGATGCTTACGTCCAATTACTTGTTCTAATAAAGTTCAAGGTGGATTTTAATTGCAATGTGTCACCCCAAATGGGTATGGGCCTAAGTGGGTAGGATGAGAACTTCGGGTCCACTAAGCAACACTCCCTCTCACACAATGGGTGCTCTAACTCGGGTCTCCACAGTGGTACAACTTGATCGGTCCACCGTGAGGGAATCCACGGGGTACGGAGACTTACGGAGGTCTTGGCAAAGGTCCCCTTGTCCAATGAGACGGAATGCCCAAAGGAGAGGTCGCCTTTACCAAGAAGGGTGTTTGGATCCTGGTGTGAGGAGGGAAGGAGGTCCCTCGGCCAAAGTATGCCCTATAAGCAATGCACAAATGCAAGGTTGGCAGAAACCCCTGCTCACTGTGACAGACTGAATCGCGGTGAGTTCAGTCGCCGCACTTCAATGCGAATCGCGTCCGTTCAGTCAGTCGCGGATCTGATAGCTCACAGGAGCTGTAAGTGCCGGGATAACTCCCTCCGAAGTCTGTCACAGAATCGCGTCGGTGTGAACCGCCGCACAAAAGCACAAATAGTGTCGCCTGAACACGACGTGAATCAAAGAAGCAACCGAGACAGTTATAAAAGCAGTAAATCACTGAAGCATGCTATCAACTAATCAAATAGAAAGAAATATTAGTCAAACCTAGATGCTTTCTTCAGGTGAAGGTGAGTGAACAGGAAGGGGAACAAGATGATATATATATATATATATATATTAATCAAATTTTATGGAAAATGTAAAGAAAAGGACACAAATACAAATCAGTAATGGTGATGGGAGATCTCAAAGAGCACCGTGTGGGGTGCAAAAGGAGGGGGGGGGGGGGTGTACCGTGTGGGGTACGAAGGGAGGGACACACGTGGGTGTCGAAGGAGAGGCATACGTGGGTGCCGAAGGAGAGGTAACTAGAACTAAAAGAAAAGATGTCCCACCGTGATCGCCAATTTGTAGACGTGTTTTTTTTTCAAAACACCCCCCACAAAAAGAATGAGTAAAAAAAGAGATTTTTTTAAATAAAATAAAAATAAAAAGGAGACGAGATGGGAAAGGGAAAGAACAAAACGTGCGTGTGTGCACAAAGAGGAAAGGTGATCGCCAGATACACGAGGGTACCGAAGGAGACGGGTGAAGAGGAAGACGCGGAGGGTACTTACCTTCACCCAAGATTGCGGGAGAGTGGTGTGGGTTGACTTCTATTTCTTCCACTGGCCGGCCGGCGAAGAAGATTTAGCTCCGATGGTTACCTTGCAAAAAAATGGAAAACAAGAAACAAATGAAAGAGGATCAGACTATGGCGTGCAGTACCAAACTCAAATGAAGTGAAATAAAAAGCAATAACATGGGCATTAACACACCTCATGGGGGTAGTGTTAAACCCCTAAAAGTGTGGGTATGGAGAAAATGACGTGTTGTGTGTGTGCTTTGTGATGAATGCAATAAGTAAAAATAGAGAAAATAAAGTGAAAGGGGAAAGAAGAAGTGGCGATGGGTAGCCGTTGCTGCAATGGACGAAGTAGACAAAGTGGAAGAAGCTCCCCCGTCCTGCTCTAATGCACGTGAGACAAATAGGCCTCAAACTCCAAGGGATGAAGGCGTGGGGTAGCTTGGGACGAAGGTATTTCTCCTTAGCTTCGGAAGTCGAGTCTCCGGTGCAGCAGGGCTTCGCCGTAGTGCTTTGGTTATGCTCAAAACAATGGCTTCGGGGGTCTATTTATAGGGGAAAATTCCATAAATCACATTGGACACAGTGGACGCCTATCTCATAGAACCGCGTCGGACAAAGGGGCCGCGATTTCCAAGATTCACTTGCTTCGATTGAGCCTTTCCAAACATCGATTATAGCCATTTTATGAATCGCGTCGGCAATGTCTGCCACATTTAAAACATTTCTGCTTGAAATGATCCTTTCCAAATATTAAAAATGGAAAAAATGAATTGCGTCGGTTAAAGCCTCCGCGTATTTATACAGAATCGTTCTTTGATGGAAATCGATCTTTATTCAGAGGAAGGTTAAAAACGTGTCGGCTTATGTGGACGCAATTCTAATTAGCAACAAAATCTTTCCAAAAACAATTTTGGAAATTGCCATAATTCAAAAATGGAAACTCTTAATTGCGGCAGCTTGTGTGGACGCGATTCAAAATAGGGTAAGCGCCAGAAAAGGAAGTGTGATACGCGTCAGCTTTACTCACCACGGATCAAACCTCCTAAAATGCATCTACTGTGTTAGACGCGAATCAGTTAAGCTCAACAGACCCGTTTAGACCCCTTAGAAAAATTCTTAAGAATCCTAGAAAAATACAAAAAAATAGAAAAATCACTCAAGAGGTTAATTGAAGAGAGCCACTTTGAGGCATTGGGTATAACATGAATTTACTCGATATGTTGCCAAAATGGCGTGTCTACAGGAATCGATTTCTTGCTTTCATAATTTGACACCCTTATAAGAAATTCTTGAAGTTATGAGAAATAATACAATTAGTTAAAGGTGTGCTGGCCCATGGATGGCAGTAAGGATATACCTAGAAAGGGGGGGGGGGTGAATAGGTTATCTGAAAATACAAATAAAAATCACCACTTGAAAACTTTGGTTAGTGACTATAGTTGTGTGCAGTAGATAGAGTAGCATTACGAAAGCAATTCAAACAATCAATCACACAAATGAACACAGAGAATTTGATCTTGGTTCGGTACTTCTCAAATGGAAGACCTATGTCCAGTCCCCAAGCAAATCTTGGGATTTCACTAACCAGGGTACAATCCCCCCAAGGATATACAAACCCCTAGCTCCCCGCTGGTCCTCTTCCTTTTCGAGTAGGAAGGAAACTCACTTCTGTTACAAGTCAAGAAGCCACCCTCTTGGAACAAACCCCAGTGCAATTCTGCTAGACTTAATCCCCCAGCTAGGTTCTGCTGACACCAACCCCAGCTAGGTTCTTTCCTTAACACAAGGGGAACATTGTGTACTATCCCACAGTCGGATAGAATCCACTATCACCCAGCTGGCCTTCTCTTCACACAGGAAGAGGAACACTGTATACAGTCCTATAGCTGGACACAAGTCTTTCTTAGAAAAGAAAGAATATATTGAGAGCTAAAGAACAGATTGAGAGCTATACAAGATGAATACTAAGGAACTCAAATTCTCAGCTCACAAACTCTCCCCTAGATTTACAATGATGCACAAAGATGTAGACGCGAGATTTGACCCATCTCCCGGAAGGCTCTTTGGCCCATTAAGCCTCGTTTGACCATTTGTTGACCAGCCTCGGATCCCATGTAGACGGCAACATCTATGGCCGCCGACTACTGGTTGGCGGCAATCCCCCTGGACGCTGACCCATACCGACGTCCACATCCATGGACGTTTGCATGCGGTTGGCGGCCTGATCGCTTGACGTCAACAGGGTTTACCTGGTCTGCGCAACTACCCCGAGATTCCAGCCCACTTGCACCATTCTCTCGGCCATGCAACGCATGTAGCCGTTCCCAACGGGCATATGGGCCACCTAGGCACCCCATTGACCCAGTAAAAATCCTACTTGGCCTCTCCCTATTGGTTGGACCTTTAATGCATGGATTGCCAAGTGTGCAAGTGTGTTTCTTCACACTTGATCATCCAAGGCTCTCAACCCCGAGTTCCACTGTCTATATAACCTCCCTTTGAGCCCTCTGAACCCAGGGAGGAGAGGCTGGACGTCCTTATGCTGCCACTTTGAGAGAAGAGAGAGAAACTTGCACCTTACCTTCCACCGCTCATCCTCTTCACTCTCTTCACACTTGGGACGTCCAGGAGGCTTGCTTTGGAGATGGAGGAGCCCTTGCAAGAAGATACAACATCAGCAACGAGGATCATCTCCTCCCTCTTCCTCTCTTTCCTTTTCTCTTACTTAGCTAGTTTGCATGTTGCACACACCTTCCCACTCACCCTAGGCACGTAGGTCACCTTCCTACACACCTAGAAAGGGGTTTCCCAACCAAAAACGGAGGGAAGAAGGGTGGTCATAGCATTTGGCCACCCCTCTTCTCAAGTCCACAACCGGTACGGGACTTTCCTTTTGGGTCTTTCATACTTCGTTTTGAGCATTTACCACACTCCCTAGAGTCTAATAGAGTCTTTGTTTTGGCAGGAACGACCCGCAAAAGACTACGGAGCTCTTCTCTTTGGCCGGCCGGAGGAGGAGAAGTTGAAGTCCCACCATTACCCACAACGCGAGGCCACTGCACCGACGTGATCACAGCAACTCCTTGGGCACAGGTAAGGCCCTGGCGATCACTAAATCTCCTTCGTTTCGCTTGTTTGCTTCGTTTTCCTTCTAGTCAACTCACTCAACCGGAGGGTCAACGTGGTCAACCGGCGACCCCTTCATCGCCAACGAGAGTCCGGCGGCGTCCGCAAGCATCCGAGAGATCCGGTGACGGAGCGGAAACGAACCGTCTACAGCTCTCTTCTGGCGATCACGGTGGGACAACTTCTGCCACTGTGGTGTTACTGCGGCCAAGTAGACGGCAGGAGATCTTGCCGCCTACACAGGTAAACGTCTAGAGTTCCTGCCGTTAATTGTCTTTTAGCGTCCATCTCCCTTGTCGTTTATGGTCTGTCAGCGTCCGTCGATCATGCCGTCAATCTATTTCTGATGAACTGAGCGTCCATCTGCATGCCGTTTACTTCACAGAAACTGTTGTTTTGGCTGTTTTGATCTGATTTTGCTTTCTGTTTGCTTCCTGTTTGTTCTAACAGTCCTCAGTCACGGGGGGTTTCCTCCTCATCTGTTCTGGCCTCCCCTCACATTTTTAGGATCACCTTCCATGGTTTACAACTTTTACTCGGGGATTCCCTCTCGGGTAAATCGGGTTGGCTCCAAGGAAAACTCTGTAAGTCCCTAAATTTCGTGGATTCCCTCACGGTACGGGGCAGGAGGACCTTTACCCATCCTGTCTAGTTCACCTACTCACGGGATTCAAGTGAAAATTGGAGAGAACGACCCTCAACTCAACTTAACTTAACACATAACTTCGACATTTAAAAGTCTTGGGGACGTTGTTTGATAACATGATTGGTAGAAATCCACATTTCTGCTCAGAACAGTGAAGTTAATCAACCTCAACCACTTTAAAATTCATAGGTTGTGTGCTAATGGACACTTGTTGGACCCTGTTGACATGGCCAATAAATCGGCATTTGAGTATGATGATAATGTCAATGAAGTCGTCGGTATGATGAACATAAATATTCAGCCTGAGGAATCAGTCCAATCATCCTCTCAGGCCGACAATGAGGAAGTTAGCTTGAGGGTCAACCCCACTCATGCCCAAAATATTCAAGAAGACTCCGAGTTTTCTAAACTCATGTCCCGCTATTCGCCCGAGGATATTATTTCTATGCTTTCAAAGCATACTATCCGGCAGCAACCTCTCCTTCCACTCCATCCTTATCCCCTTTCAATGCCTCCACATCTAGGCCCACCCTAGGCCGGTCCCCCACCTCGGGTTCCCGTCTCCACCTTCATTCCTCCTGTCACTTCCACTCCTTCGCCTACTCCTATTCTCACTCCTCCTTCCGCTTATTCACCACCTGTCCAAATCACACCTCTTGTCCAACCCGAATCCATTCCCCGTTAAGAGGTAGAAGGTCTTGTTAGGAAGCTTGTGGCGGAATCCTTGTCCCACTCTAAACCTCATTCACTCCTAAACTACTGCAAGCTTCCTAATGTATACTTCCTCCGGGTTTCAAGGCCCCGAAGTACCGCAAGTACGACGGGACCTCTGACCCCCAGTACCATCTTGCGGATTCACCATGGATTCCACCGATGGTATACGATCGGGTTCTTTTAGTGCACCTCTTCCAACAATCGTTAGAAGGGGAAGCTTTGAGGTGGTTCACCTCTTTACCCGCATCGGACCTGGTTAACTTCGACATAGTCTCCGAGCAATTCATCTCCCATTTTTCATATATGGCCACCCAAGTCCCTACACTTCCTGACTTGGTGGCAGAAAAGATGAAGTCGGACGAAGACTTCGTCACTTATGCCAATCGGTGGAGATCCATGGCGTCTAGGGCAGACATTCCTATCTCGGAGTCCCAGGCCATCACTATGTTGGTTACCAACACCACCCCCGCTCTCCGTTCCATCTTGATGTTGAGTGAGTTCCCCTCATTCGCGCATCTATACAACCGAGCTAGGGTGGTCCAGACCCAAATCAAGGACTCCTCTTTGCCACATTTCTTCGAAGGGAAGCCCAAGGGACGCAAGGCTCCAGCGGCACCTACCACCGAGGGGGTGATCGTCGACGAGTCGATTAATGCCTGCTGTCAGCCGTTAAGGCCTCCTAACCAATCCTCTAATCCTCCATCCAATCCTCACCAATTTTCGTTACAGCCTTCTATGCCCTATTCAACTGTTCCTCCATCTTCTGGCAATATTCACCCCGGTCCTAAGAGATCATGCTATCCTGCTCTCCAAGAATCTCTTGGGGATGTTTTCTTCGCCCTCATGTCTTGCGATGCTATCCAACTCCCACCACAAAAGGAAGGTTTGCATCCGAGGGCTGATACTTCAAAGTACTGTCCCTATCATAGAGCCTCGGGTCACGAAATCCACAATTGTTTCACTTTCCGTGACTGGGTGTATGATTTGAATGAGCAGGGTAGGATCAATTGGGACGATGTCAAGGTCGCCATTTCCAAGTCTAGAAGAGATCTCGGTATTTTGCAGAATCCTCTCCCCAACCATCAAAAACAATCCCTCCTCCTCTAAATCCCAAGAAAGGGTCAACACCATGACACAGCCGGAACCTCGGGTTGTGAGAGAGAGAACAACAGTGGGGGCTAGAAGGTTATGGAGAATGGTACCCATGCACTTCTGTAGAGTCCCAAGGACCTTCCACCATTATAGGGGCACCTAGTAAGGAGAAGGGGCATGAGGCCAAAGAAACAACCAAGCTAGGGGCATCCAGTCATCGCTCAAGTCAACCCATCACCCAAATTGCCAAGTTTTCCAATCCAACTGTCAAGCCATTGCCAATCCAGATTATCCTATCACCTATCTTAATGGCAGCCTTGCAAACCCCCAATCCTCTTCTGCTAGAATGAATATCCAAGACCTATAGGATATGGGGTCACTATTCCTTGGCAATTTGCCAAAGCTTTTTAAGGGTTGTTCTTCCCACTCCACAGGAGACCAAGCCAATCTTCCTCAGGCTAGTGTGCCATGTTAGCTTCCTTGTCAAATTTGCACCTAGTTCACTCTCTACAATGCTTGGTCCCCTTCCTCTCACCAAGTCAACTCCCTTAACTGTTCTTCGAGTCCCTCAATCTCATTCATGCTTGAAACTTTCAACAAGGACTCAAAATGATTTGTTTTCCACCCAGCACCTTGCAATATGCCCATCGCCCAAGATCAGGGGCAATCTTTTCATTCCAGCTGGATGCATCTATCTCTTCTTCCGACAGGGCACTTTCAGGGGGCACTTTGGTTACTTCATTATATGCTTTGGCTTTGGCTTCAAGGGGCATACCATTCCTTATATGGTCCGTTGTCTCTTCCTATATAGATTTTATATCAGGCCATCTTCAAATGATGAGATCTCCGTGAGGGGCAATTCCATTCGGTCTTGGGACCCACCATTTCAGCTCCTCACACTCCTGCCTCAAGGCCAATCCACACTGGTCAGGAAAACTTCATCATTCTCCCTATCAAACTCAACTCCATTCTCCATGCTTGAGAAGGACCCACTTCACTCATCTTTCCTAAGCCTCCTGACTTGGTGAAGTTCACTTCTTCTCAGCACTAGGGCATGCCTTCCTCCCATTGACCATACTGTTCATTGTGTGCTTCCTTATCCTCCTGTTATTGTATATTCCCTTATCTTACCTTACTCAATTCACATCTATCACCATCCAATTCTTTCTTCTCGTTTTCTGTCTCACTTTTGTTTCCTCTCACCGTTATCATCCAAGGTGGTTGTGCAAAAAAGGTAAATATGGTTTGCAGGTACCTCCTTGAAAGCAAATCTTCGCCTGAGACCTTTCTACTTCATAAGGCTCATCGTTGACATTACCTAGAAGGCCCAGGTATGATCTTTGCCTAGGGGCATTCCGCCTGGGATGTTCCAATCCATTGTATATATCATTTTATGTACATATTTTTTCCTCTTACGTCTCAAAACAAAAAAAAAAAAGAAAAGAAAAGAAAAGAAAAGAGAAGAGTCAATAGACTGGCAATTGTCTCAAGTCCCATGTTGAGGCACCTGAGTGAACCAAGGACCTTGGTCTACCAAAGTCATGGAGATTTCTATTTGGTGTCACAACCAAACTTTTGGAGAACGAATCAGCATATACACACCGCACATCTTAAAATTTGAGTTGTCTCCCCAAGACAGTTATTTGTCCCAGTACACAAAGGCCGCAATCCTCCTTCTTCTTCCACTCGACTGATCGAGACACTCAGCACCTTAAACTGTTGAGCTTAACAGTCAAGGCAACTTCCCCTAAGGTGAGACTAAGACACAGAGCACGTGAAGAGGGCAGTGTCCCCGCAGGCAAACAAAAGAAGGAACAAAGAAAAATCAATCAATCAAAAGAAAAGAAAAGAAAAGAGCCTGGTCATGACCGTGCCTGGTGATAAAATCCCCCATCCAATTCAAGTGTTACATTGTTTGAGTTTTTTCCCTAGCTAATTGCGGTAGGGCAATACGGGTGCTCGGTAAAGTAGGGGTTGCCAGGTTCTGACCCTGGGGTCCACGAAACACCTCACCTTGAGCCCGCTAAGCCACATATGGCTAGGTTCTCTCATCCAAATAGCACCTTGTAAAAGTCTAGGGGCAAACAAGTCAAAAATTTAGTCTGAAATCACCCTGAAGGGGCATGTTGTCAAGTCTGTCTCAGCTCATCAACTTAACGATTTTACTGATCCTCTTGAGAAGTTTATCCCCTTATTTCTTCCTTTCTCCCTTGAGGATTCCAAACCTCTGAGGTGTCTAAAAGACAAGTTTCTTTTGAGGATCACGGCTCCATTCTTTAAATCACACTTCATGTTGGTTTGTTCACCAGGGGCAAGGTATTGCCATGAAAAAATTCTCTGTGCTTCTGTTAGGCCGATTTTCCTACACTTAATCAGTCATGCGCTCTTTCATTGCTTGAGATAGTTGCCGGTTGTTGAAGAGTCCAAAATGGCTTCCAATAGCTATATTTTGACCTGATTCGCTGGCCAATAGGCGTCCAGATCGGTGGACGTCAGTATTGGGTTGGCGGCCACATCAGTAGATGTTAACCTATTCCTGGCGGCCATCGACATGGACGTTTACTCCCCGGATACTTTCAATGTCTATTCTTTATATGGCCATCATCCTTTTTATCTTGTGCTTCAAGTTGTTTTGCAGATATCTTAAGCACGAGCTGCGCTTCAAAATTCAGAACGCTCATGTGACCTTGAGCGTTACAGGTATGTCTAACATAGGACCCCACCAGAGGCGAATAACTTGGTGACCGTGAACCCTGAGTTCCCCTTCACCAAAACCATGATGGGTTTGCGATCTCTCAGTTATTCGTATGGCCTTTAGAATTTTCCTCTGGTGCTAACTTGCATTTTAGATAGGCAACCCACACCAGCATGCATCTTCACTGCTAACTTTCTCCCATTAACACTCAAAAAAAAAATGGTGATTTTCCTCGATCATATGATTGCTCCATGGATCCCCCAGCTCAAGTAGCCTACTGGGTCCGCCCTTCATGACTATCCAGGTTGATATCGGGTCTTGTTGCCCCCCTTCTCCACTTGTCCCACCGTGCTTTTCACAACTGATCATTCCAGCCTTATTGAGTTCATTTGAGCCTTCGCCAGCCGCGAGCTTAATTCCGAACTTCAGGCTTTCCAAGCATGTGATTCCAGTTAGAATCTTTTGATAATCCTTTGAGAGATCAACCAACTCTTGTCTTTGTGACCTCCTAAATTCGGGACCAACGACCTGATTAGGCCAGCGAGCCCACGAGCTCGGTTATGAGACCCTCCTGATTCAACCGTCATATTACAACTCCTTTGACTCAGACACACCAGAAACTAGTCAAAGTCCAACACGGCCATGCCAGGGACCCTGCCATTGGGTCGCAGTTGTAGTTACACGGGTAGATCACCCTTTTCTTATCCCTATTTGTCTCTCAGACGATTCGTCATCTGTCTCTAGCCTGTCTCTTTCATTTGGTTTGCTAGAATTCCTATCCTCGGAGATGGCCCTTCCATTAAATCTCCGCGTCCTTTGTTTACCGAGACACCAACCTTTCAGTCCGCTCTGCTCCCTTGCAAGACTGGATGTCTCGGAGGGGCATTTGTAGATGCGAGATTTGGCCCATCTCCCGCAAGGCTCTTTGGCCCATTAAGCCTCATTTGACCATTTGTTGACCAGCCTCGGATCCCATGTAGACGGCAGCATCGATGGCCGCCGACTACTGGTTGGCGGCAATCCCCCTGGATGCTGACCCATACCGACGTCCACATCCATGGACGTTTGCATGCGGTTGGCGGCCTGATCGCTTGACGTCAACAGCGTTTACCTGGTCTGCGCAACTACCCCGAGATTCCAGCCCACTTGCACCATTCTCTTGGCCATGCAACGCATGTAGCCGTTCCCAACGGGCATAGGGCCACCTAGGCACCCCATTGACCCAGTAAAAATCCTACTTGGCCTCTCCCTATTGGTTGGACCTTAATGCATGGATTGCCAAGTGTGCAAGTGTGTTTCTTCACACTTGAGCATCCAAGGCTCTCAACCCCGAGTTCCACTGTCTATATAACCTCCCTTTGAGCCCTATGAACCCAGGGAGGAGAGGCTGGACGTCCTTATGCTGCCACTTTGAGAGAAGA
Source organism: Colocasia esculenta (assembly GCA_014218235.1). Taxonomy (NCBI): domain Eukaryota; kingdom Viridiplantae; phylum Streptophyta; class Magnoliopsida; order Alismatales; family Araceae; genus Colocasia; species Colocasia esculenta. The sequence continues at coordinate 48,069,318 of CM024760.1, read as the reverse complement.
GAGAGAAACTTGCACCTTACCTTCCACCATTCATCCTCTTCACTCTCTTCACACTTGGACGTCCAGGAGGCTTGCTTTGGAGATGGAGGAGCCCTTGCAAGGAGATACAACATCAGCAACGAGGATCATCTCCTCCCTCTTCCTCTCTTTCCTTTCCTCTTACTTTAGCTAGTTTGCATGTTGCACACACCTTCCCACTCACCCTAGGCACATAGGTCACCTTCCTACACACCTAGAAAGGGGTTTCCCAACAAAAAAACGGAGGGAAGAAGGGTGGTCATAGCATTTGGCCACCCCTCTTCTCAAGTCCGCAACCGGTACGAGACTTTCCTTTTGGGTCTTTCATACTTCATTTGAGCATTAACCACACTCCCTAGAGTCTAATTGTAACGTCGCGCGTTTTTCGGATCCTCGTGGATCCATGTTTAGCGGGTTTGGTGGCCAATGTGAGGCCCATTAGTGTTGTGTGTAGATCCTTACCGGGTTTGGTTGGATCCGTGGTTGTGTTCAGCTTGCTGGACACAGTGTGTGGCGTCCAGGTGGGTGACGTCGACTGTGTGTTGGCGGCAGTGGTGTGCCGTTAACATGGTGTTAACGTCCATCGATGAGGACGTTGACTGTTGAACTTGGCGTCAGGCTTTGTGGACGTCTAGTTGTGGCGGTCTGGTTAAACGGCCAAAGGTTGACGTTAACCTGGCATGCCTGTGTTTTTATGGCAGACCCGAGCTCTGTTCTTCCCCTCTCTCTCCCTTCCTCTTCCCCCACCTTCACCTTGAGCTTCTTCGCGAGTTCTGACGGTCGGCGGGAGCTCGTGGGAAGGCCGTGGTGCGCGTGGGTAGCGGCAGATCGGGCGGGGAATGACGGATTGGAGCGCGGTGTTCGTGGGACGTTTCTGGGTTTCGGCGTGATTCGAGATTCTTCGGGAGTTTAATTGCGTTTCTGAGGTAGGGGTCGAGCCCTGTTAGCTTGTTAGAAACATTAAAACACGACTTAATCACTTGAACCAGCATTTTATTGTATTTTCGGATCAAGTCGTACCATGCGGGGTTAAAGGGTGGTTTGATGAATTTAATGTGTAAAGCATGTTGTAATGGGTTGTTCCGGGTTCTAGTATGTTAAAGGAACCGTTTTTATATGTTTTTCTGTAGCTTAAATGGTTGGAAAACCTGTAGAATTGGATTAGGGTTTCTGCAGGGTTTTAGGCCGGAGAACTTGGCGTCAAGATCGCTTGCCGCCAAGATCACCAGCCGGGAGATAAACGGCTAGATCGTTTGCCGTTTACTTCTTATAAGCGGCAGTCGATGTTGCCGCCAACCTGTGCATGTATCCATGCAATGTGTTTACGTAGTTTTCCTGGATATGAATATTGTGTGATTGTGTGTGCATGGCGATGACCGGTGTGAGCCAGTGCACTTGTTATGCTCTTGGAGCATACTGCTCATGTGGGCAAGTTTTATATGAATAATGTGTGATGTACATATCGCTTTACGTGGTATGTGTGGTGCGTTGGCACCCGTGGCACTCTTGGAGTGCGTGGCCCATGTGTGGACATGTGGTTTACGTGGAAGACGTGTGGTACACCATCCAGGGTGTATATACACGTATTGCCTACGTGGTTTGAGTGTGTGTGTGCTACACACTCTGTTGTAATGTAATTCTGGTGATTTGTCGTAGTAATTGGGCAGTGAGGTTCCTGTGTGAGCCTAGCCATGACTTTATGGTGTTTGGGCAGTGAAGGTCCATACTGACCTATCCCTGGTTCGTGTTGTCTATCGAATAATATTATATGGATTTATGTAGTAAGTGGTGTGTTGCCACGAAGGTCATGAGATGATCAATGATAGGCCAAATGAGATTGGCTATCGTGATTTATATATGTGTTAGTGTGAGTTAGCTTGGAGGTTACAAGATGACCAATGATAGGCAAGTTAGTGTTCAGGTATGTGTTGGTGTGGGATAGCTTTGGGGTCACACGGTGACCGATGTTAAGCTAATCCTAACACTTGTATATTGTGAATTATAAGTAAAAGTTATATGTGTATGTATCGTGGTTTGTGCTAGCCGAGTGTGGTGGTCCGGCGCCTATCCGGAATGCCTCTCTAGTCGGGTACCCCAGGTTCTTTGTGAGCAGGCACGTGTGTTTGTTGTGCTTGGGGTTTTGTCCCGGTACCTGTGTTGTACTGTTGAGGTCTGTGTCGTCTTCCTGGACACCCTCACTCCTGAGTTTGAGTTGTACGTCCGGCTGAGGGAAAGACGGCAGTGGGACAGCGACTTCCCAGAGTTTTTTCTTTTGTCGCTTGTAGCGCGCTCGTAGTTGGGGGTACGGACACCAGTAGTCGACACTGGTCCCCAGCTAGTCCTGTTTTCCAGTGCCTCACTTTAGAGTGCTCCGGCCAGAGACTCTAGAGGTGCCAGGCATGGACCTGCAGTTGTGTGTCTGCAGGTGTGGTGTTGGTTGTCTCCACAGTTGTTGACTTCTTCCTAGTGGAGCAGCAGTTGGACCTTTCGTCCGTGACTGCGAGACTGAGAGGTAGTTCTTGTGTTGTGTTGTCCGGGTTGGATATGGCCTGATCAGCCAGTAGTCCGTTCCGTGTGGTGGCGTTGTTCTTTCTGACTCGTGCTTGCCAGTGAGACTGTGGTTTAGGCACTTTGGTTGTTGGGCTGACTAATGATATATGTTAGTCCTGTAGTCCTATTTTCTTCTGAGATCGTTATGTTTTTATCGTAAGCACGTTTAATTGTTATTTATTGTCATGATGTGAGCATGAAATGGTTTGGCTATTGTTGTTGCCAGTGAGACCATTGGGGTCGAGGTGTCTGTGGTTACAGTGTTGTTTTGGGTAGCCCCTACTGAGCCAGTGACTTGTTGAGGCTCACTCCCCTATAGTTCTTTTCAGGGCTTGCCGTGGTTTGGCTTGCAGCGGCGTTGTGTCAGACTTGTACCACCAGCAGTAGTTTAGTAGTTCGTGTTCTGTGAGCTTGTGCTCCCTCGGGGTATGCCCCAGGTAGTTGTACTCTTTTAATTGGACATGTATAATGTAATGGGACAGTTGTACAATTTTGTAAACAGATATGAGCACATGTACTTTCTTGTGTCTTATATTCTTGTGTTTGTCTTTTTGTACTCTTACTGGACTCGTGTGTGAGATATCCCTTGCGACATTTCGGTGCGTTCGCGGGAGGCAGATCTGGATATGCAGCCTTAATGGGCATAAATACCCCGGTCCGTCACACTAATAGAGTCTTTGTTTTGGCAGGAACGACCCACAGAAGACTACGGAGCTCTTCTCCTTTGGCCGGCCGGAGGAGGAGAAGTTGAAGTCCCACCATCACCCGCAACGCGAGGCCACTGCACCGACGTGATCAAAGCAACTCCTTGGGCACAGGTAAGGCCCTGGCGATCACTAAATCTCCTTCGTTTCGCTTGTTTGCTTCGTTTTCCTTCTAGTCAACTCAGTCAACCGGAGGGTCAACGTGGTCAACCGGCGACCCCTTCATCGCCAACGAGAGTCCGGCGGCGTCCGTAAGCATCCGAGAGATCTGGTGACGGAGCGGAAATGAACCGTCTACAAAAGAGAGTGAAGAGAGAAAAGGATCTTGAATGCTTGAAGACTTCAAATGGTTGCTTGCACGCACACTTCTTCTGGGATCAAGCTCTTTCTCTCTTGCTTTAAGTGTGTATGGCGTTGAGGCTTCTCACTGGATGTACACTCTTTGAATGATTTTCATGTTTGCTCTTTTGTGTTCTTTATCGTTGCTTCATTCTTTTTAAAGAGCAGCTTGAACAGATTTGTTGAAGAGTAACTGTTGGAGCTCTTGGATCCATTGTGACTCTTCTAGTCGTTGCTCATCTTCTTCTTCATCTCCTTCTGCTATCATTGTGTCAAACAGATGCTTGCTTGAGTCTTAATGGATTCCACATGTTAAAACTAGACTCCTGCAAACATTTAATGTATGGAAGAGAATGTTAGTCCTCAGAAGTATTGTGCCAGACAACCCATACCTTCTTATATAACAAAAAGATCTTCAGTCAAACAGAGAAATAATATTTAAACATATGAAGTACATTTGAACTTTCATTTGAGCGCCAAAGACATTTTGAAACATTTGAAATATAGAGTCAATCGATGTTTAAGTATAATAGTAATCGATGTTTGAGTGCAATCTATGTTTATGCAATCAATGTGAAAGTATAATCGATGTTCATGCAGTCGATGTTTAAGATATAATCGATGTTCACGTATAATCGATGTTCAAGAACAATCCATGAAGACAATCGATGTTTGAGTATAACTGTAATCGATGTTTTAAGAGAAAGGTAATCGATGTGATATTAAAATAGTAATCGATGCATAATGTTTAGTAATCGATGTGACATTAAAATAGTAATCGATGTATAACTTTGACTGTCTAGGAGTCGGAGTTGGACTGCAAATTCTATGCCAGGACTCTCTTTGAGCAATACTCGTCATGGAAGTGATCTAAGAATCCTTCCCATGTAACTATTGCATAGGGAAATGTGGCTTCTATAGACTCCCACCATGGCCTTTTATCCTTCTGTAGCTGCAAAGTAGCCAATAAGACTTTCTTCTAGCCATTGCATTATAGGACCCAGAAATCATGCTCGATCTCATTCTCCCAATGATCTGCTTCATCAGGATCAATGGATCCACTAAATCTAGGTGAGTTCATGCATCAAAAGTTTCTATGCAAGTCCCCAACCCTTTGTTGTGCTCCAGCTTGGAGCACATGTTGAAAGGCCTATGTGAAGGAGGTCACCGTAATGTCGTGGTTGTCTGGATCCCAGTTTAGGGCACCTTATACATGTTTTGGGCCAATGTGGGGCCATTGAGTTGTGTTTGGGCTTTAGTGTGCTGTGCTGGTGTTGCGGACCGAGATTTTTGGCCTACATAGCACCCAGATTCTCTATTTGAGAATGCGATAGGGAAGGGCGTCACATTCATAACGCGGTCTTCACCCGCGTCACGATCTCAGAATAGCCAGTTTTAGTTCTTCAGCTGCATGTGCGACACGTGACGTGTGCTAGGCTACCACGTGGCATTGCATTTATGACGTGATGTGCCTATAGATCGCATTTTGAATGCAACGGTAGAACCTGACGCGTTCTCAGTTCTGATACTTTAAACCCCTGTTTGTTGGCCAAACATGGCAAACAACCTGTTCAGCCAAGGTGAGCTCCCTGAAGAGGGTTTCTGGTGATTTCGGCTCGGGAGGACGATTGGAGAGTGGAAAACGTCAATCGAGCGTCGTTCTTTGCATTCTTCGCATAACTAGGGGAATTCTCTTGCTTTCTTGCATGGTTTGTGTGGTTGAATGTATGGGAAAGGTTATTTTGAAGTGTATGAATGTTTTCTCATCGAGATGGCTATCCACAGTGGTTGCATAGATGTAAGAATGGTGGTTTCTTGGGATTTTCGGATGAAATCTGTGTTGTAAGTACTATCTGAGAACGCGACAGGCTAGGCGGTTGTGTTCAGAATGTGGCCTTTGCCCATGATGCATTCTCATCCAGAATGTGGTGTATCAGAGTGTCGTGTTCTTAACTGGACCATTTTCCTTGTCGCATTTTGGTTCTTGAGGGCATTGGGTCTCCAGTTTGCAGCGTGGATTCAATGGGTCTTGATTTCTGGTCTTGTCTCATTAGATAAATGCATTTGAATATTCACTTAACTTATCAAGATTGGTCAAACGAGTCTCATGTGAGGAATTTAATGGTTGAAATAAGGTTTAAATGATGGAAGGGTTGGAATTACATATGTTCTATGATTTAGAATGGTTTTAGTCAATGGGTTTGGGCCTATGTGGCTATTCTTGGGGTGCTCTATGTGAGATCTATGGATTGGGAGATTTATTTGAGGTCATGTCCTATTGGGGGGACGTTTAAGTGAGGCATCCGAGTTGGCAGATGCGTTAGCGTTTGCTAACACAGTTCCCCTACCTGACGCATTAGTATCGCATGGAGAAGAAAGGGAGCAAGGGAGGGTGTCGTGTGGGGAACAAGTGGAGGGCCACCGTGGGCGTTGGAAGGAGGCTGTCATGTGGGGCACAAAAGGAGGGGCATCATGAGCACCAAGGGGAAGGGTAATTAAAAGAAAAGCAAAAGGGGCCCCACTGTGGTCGCCAATTTGTGGATTGTGACTTTCATTTCACAAAGAAAAGATGAAAAGAGATAAAAGAATAAATAAAATATGATAAGATGCAGGCACAACACTAGGAAGGAGAGGTGTGATCACCAGAGACCACGGGCCTCGAAGGAGTAAATAAATAACAAGGAAGTGATTACGAAAAAACCTTTTAGGGGGAGATTGCGTAGAGTGTGGGTTCTCCTTCTTCTACAACATCAGTCGGCTAAGATAGTAGGCTTCTTGTTGATACCCTTGCCAATATATATATATATATATATATAATATAATATAATATAATATAAAAGCATTAGAGACAAGTTGGGTAGAATCAAATTCTTAAATAAATGAACATGAATATCATGAAATAGAACACACCCTGTGGCTTCTAAAGCCCCTATAGATAGGTGGGCATGTATGCATGAAAATATGAATAAAAGAGTGTGTGCATTGTGATTCAGAAGGTGATTAGAAGAAACGCTCACATGGGAGCAGCATGGAGATGTATAAGAGATTAAAGAAAACAAATGAATCAAATAAAGAGAGGATGGCTTCCCCTATGATGGGTTGGCGCATGGAGCGGCTTGAGTGGAAGGAGAAGAGCCCATCAATGTTGTGTCTCTAGGAGGCGTGGCTGCTATGGAGAGGAGGGTGATGCATCAAAGTGTGAGGTAGAGAGATCCGACGGCATCTCCCCTTTGATTCGACCCTTAGAACTCACAAATAAGAGGGAACTACACTCTGGCCAACCTATGGAAATGAAAGACTAAGGATGTATTTATAGGGATATGAGGCTGAAAGTTCGAGGTGGAATAGGATACTAAATCACATCAATCTCAGTGGATGTGTTTAAGTTGAAACACGTCTAGCCTAGCAGACATGTTAATGAATTTCCAAAATACTTCGGATCTGACAGAAATATCAAGTTGAATCGTGTCAAGATAAGCAGACACATATAAGAATTTCCAAAAATAATTTATGAAAAGTTTCCAAAAAATAGATTTAACAAGTCCAATCACGTCTGGGGTGCTAGACGTGTTTCAGATAAGGCAATAAATATTTTCAAAAATAAGAAAAGGAAATTGTTCAGAAATGTGGAAATATAAATCTCGTCCAACAGGACTGACACGTTTAAAAATGATTGATATGCCATATATGAAAATAATTGATTATTTGGAAATAATGTTAGGGAGAGTAGACACAGAGTAGACACATTACTGATAAAAAGGCATCCTCCTTGTAATACAACATATAATGATTAGGACATGCATCTATTTTTACGTATCCAAGTCCTAACTCATTGACTATCTTCTTAACACGATAAATATTTGAGGGCAACTTCTCATCTCGAGGCAACATACTCTTGATGATGAGCAGGAGATGATCAAAACAACTCTCACTGATGTGAAATTCATATTTCAAGTTCAACAACTATGACACCGCAGACAACCGAGTGTGTTTTTCACAACCATCCCACAATGGCTCATCAACATCCTTAAGTAATTCATAAAATCTTTCTGCCCCTTTGTTCAGCAATTCTCAACATATACAGGATCCTCATGTACATTGAATGTGGGACCAATGAAATCTATAACCATATCCACATACGAACTTGTGCCTTCCACATTAGTAGGCTCGTGCGACCATAGACCTTCACCGTGACATGTCCAATTCATATAACCTTCAACAAACCCTTTTCTTTATAAATGACACTGGACCTCCCAGGGTGAAATACACTTCAGATTTTTACAAATCTTACAAGGTCATTGGATGCAACCGTTACTATCTACTATTGCATTTGGATTCTCCAATGCCAATTGAATGAAAGTCTCAACTTTGGCTCTAAACTCCACAGACACCACATTATCAACTAGTCTACGATACATCCATGAATGGTCCTTTGGCATTTTTTCTGTGCTCAACAATATTAACACACAAATAACTTTAAAAGTCAAACTCAGAACAATAAGTGTCTGACAATTCTCACATCCTTCGATGCAACCAAACTGAATATGAAGGATATATTATTTAGATTATCACTTTTTACCCATCCATGAATATTTGATCACACTCAGATGGCCATTTACTATGTGTCTGTACAATTTACTAAAAATTTCGGCAACATCTTCCCACACCTCTCGATATATGAAAATATTTATTGATTAAGAAATTTTCTTAAACACTTATTTTTAAGTGGTTAAAAAAAATTCAAAATCAATGAAGGTATACCGAGAGGAGTGAGAAGACGCAACCAAAATTTTCAACAAGTTGTACATACACATATAGTAAATGACCACCTCAGTGAGATCAAACATTCACAGACTGTCCAAAATGGAACAATTCAAGACTTTGAGTTACATATACACGTTCTCATCATTGAAAATGAGACTCGCGCACATCAATCCCAAAGTCTTGAATGGGAAGGGTCATTGACACAGGCTTAACACACTCTCATGAGGTGTGTGTAGTGTTAAATTGCTATGCATGTATAGATCAAATTTAAATGTCACAAAAATATGAAAGGAAAATGAAAATAAAGTCTTACATGTGAGCAAGTGCAATACTAAACTAAATTCACACATACATATAAATGAATTGCATTAAAATAAGAAGTACAATATTAATCACTAAACTAAAAGTAAACAATTAACCATAAAATCTCCAATATACTCTTAAGAAGTTATCTACAATATACTGTCAATGATCTACTATTGTCTAATAAGAATCTCAGTGTAGTTACCTGTTCCCTACTTATCCAGCTAGGTTTAATTCAAAAAAAAAAAAACACGGATTCGTTAGTTATCTGGCCTTCCTTGGTAAAATCTACCTACATTTGACCAGGACAAAACCTACCTGTCAACCTACATGCACTATTGCAACAACCTGGCTATAATCTACCTACATTTGACTAGGACAGTGGTTAGTTAAAGAGCTCTGACATTCTGATCCACTTGTGTTTTTCCTAATGGAAATGGAAACAATTACTTGAACATCCTTTTTTCAATTTTCATTTTTTATTTTAAATATAAATTAAAATTATTTATTTATATTATATTTAATATATAATTTATTCAAATATTAGAAAAAAATTCAAGTGACCACACTGAATAAAATTGCTTTTGTTGTGTCGTTTCTGGTGGCCTTTCGTTCGATATTTTGAAGTAGTACATGAGGAACTCACAACTGGGTTTCAAATGGGATCCCTGTTGCTTTTTGCATTATCTCATTTGTTCTTTCCATGATCATTTAAAAGATTGTGCTGTCATGGTCTCCAGTTTTAGATTTAGTTGCCAAGAACCTTAGAAAATCTTAAGTTATCAACCCAAATAACTTAGATCCAAGTATATATAATAGTGGGAGATTTAATCAAGTATGATACTGACTAATCTGACCTGTTTCAAGTCTCACTGATTATATATATAATCTCTTTACCTAGTTAAAATAATAATAATAACGATTAAGGTCGTTATTAAATCAAAGGATTTTGCACCAGAATCAAGGTATATGTAATCAACTTGAGTTAATTTCTCATCCCCATCTAATCAAATTATAAAAGTTGACACCAAGCTATATGTGGGCTAACCACAAAACATCCACCAGTCAAACCAGTATTTAGTGAGGATTCCAAAAGCCATATGTTCATTCAATATGACCCGAAGACACCACTTCCAGTAGAAGACACAGACGGGGCAAATCAGATGGCAGGGATCGGATCAAAAGGTGAAAGCTGTTGAGCAACTACCCCTAACAAAATCTTTTAAGATTTTAAAGTATTATAATATCATGATTTTGCTATGACAAAAACCTTTAAAAGACTCTCTACAAATTAAATATATATTATACATATCACAAAAAAATAGTTTGGACAAACTCTATCTCGAAAATTTTTTAAGTCCAGTCTATCCGACTGTCGACTCTGACTCCTTTAGAATCGAAAAAGTTCTGCACAAAATCATCTCTAAAATTTTCTAAGTCCAGTCTATCTAACTGTCAACTCCGACTTTATACAATCGAATACTTCATTCTGGAATTCAACTCTCAGAAGTCGAATTCTTGTGTATCCGACTTCTGAAGTCGAATTCTCTATCTTGTTTCTGTCAATCTCCATAGAAGTCGAAATCATTCTATCCGACTCCTAAGGTCGAATTATATCTTTCTAATGCATTTCTATCCGACATTCAAAGTCGAATGATGTAACTTCCAATAAAGTCAAAGAGTCTATTCTCATGTTTCCGTCTTCGACTCCTAAGTCGAATTGCACTCTCTTCTGAATCCGACGTCACTGACAAGTCCTGTACTTGTCTTTTTCTGTGAAGATACTTTTTTATCAACTTATGAATGTTGATTGCATATCCTCTTATCTTCTTAAAATAATTTCTGTCAGAACTTACATTGACTGAATATTTCTTTCTCTGTCTATCAAATTAACATTATTAAATGTATTCTGACAAGATGAGACATATTATACTTAAAATATTCATCCAAAATATTTATGATTATGTCTGAAACATTTATTCAAATTGGTCTCTTGCTTCATGACAGTAGCCCAGATTTTCTTCCAATACAGAAGATATGTTGCATTTATTATTTTTTCAGGCGCATGGCATCTGACAAAGGCTCACCTACCACTGTCAGAACCTGTCCATACCTTCTGTTGCAAACTCTCTGTCTATCTTTTATTGGTCTGAAAAGCTATCTGTTTGAGGTTTCCATACTTTGTTTTTTTCTATGACTCACCTACCTACGAATGTATGGAGGTACCCTGCCTTCTTGTCTTGTCTTTGCTACAGATCATTTATTGAAGCACATTTTCGGCATGGAGCTTTCACAGTCTATTTAATTGGAAATTGACCTCTTAGCTGTGAAGCTGCAAGCCTTGTCCAAGAAACATTAGAAAGAAGCAAAGACAGAAGAACCTATGGATAACAAACTCAGCAAGCATCCAAAGGATCCAAGGTCTCTCCTCAAACGGCCAGATTCCCAACGGCCATTTTCAAACGGCTACATTCTTCTGAGGATTATAAAGAAGCCGAAGTTTGAAAGAGCAAGACACACCAAAACACTGAAGTGAACACACTTAGAATTTTTCAGAAGCCAGCTAGTGAGCAAGAGATCTCCACAAGCCTTCTTCCAACTACAAGATTGAGAGCTCCTCCGAAAATTCTCAAAAGCTCCTCATTCTCACAGAAGTCGTTCTGGGGTGGCAATTGTATAGGATATTTTTTCAGTCCACCCTCCTTGTTCAGAAAGAATTGTAGTTGTAAATCCTATCTTTTTATCCTTTCTGAATTGGGTGTGTTTGCTTATTCTTGAGACAACACACAAGTGTTTTTTACATCTCTTTCTGTGTAATTCCTACAGGAGGATTGTTCCTGCATTTCCCCTCTTGTGTAGGGAAGACCTTGTTGAAGGTAGTGTTGTACCCCTAGTAAGGGAACTTGCTTGGGAGCAAGTGGGCTTGTAATTCCTCTCAAGGGTGAGAGAAGGCCAAATTTATTGGCAGTTGTGAAATCTCTCACGTGTTGGCTTGAGGACTGGATGTAGGACTTCCATGTGGAAGGGCCGAACCAGGATAAATCTCCTTGTACATTTGTGTGATTGTTTCGCCAATTTACACTTGAATCACACACTATACTAAATACTAACATTTATTTAGTGCTATTTAATTTCAGATAAAATTTTAAAAGCACAAGAAGTCCTATTCACCCCCCCTCTGGGACATCATTAGTGCCATTTCCATCCAACAAAAGCCATGTCCCCTTGCGGACATGAGGTGTGCAGAGCAAAAAGGGAAGAAAGAAATAAAGGTGTGGGTGTTGGAAAGGGGGAAGGGGTTGGAAAGGAGCAGACATAAGATGGTCCATATTGGTTATTGACGATTAATTCCTTTTGATATGTCCCCTTCCTTTCCCTCCAACAAAGGACATGGACGACCAAAGGAGTACTACAACAAATGGATGTGGTGTAGTGAAGTCCTCCCATAGAGTTGTGGGAAACCCATCGAGAGTACAAGAAATTAAAGGAGCTCTTTACTCAAATATAATAATCTTAAATTTATTTTTATTCAACATAATATTTTTTTAGAATATTAATATATTTGTTGTGTACTTTCTAATATCTTCCAAATGCATATTTTTGGACTCCATATTTTGCATTAAATGTTTTTTGTCTTAACTAATTATATGACTGATTAGTATTTAAATGAGTATAAAATGAAAAGGGGAGATTGTTGACTCCTTTATCTCCATTTATATATTTTGATTATAACAAAACTTATCAGATATGTGGCACCCTGGATTTTTAAAATCCAAATAAAATAAAATTTATTTTAAATAAATGAAATAATTGATTTAAGTGGAATAATGGAGAATGCATTGTATAATGGGAATTAAAGCAATCCCCATTAAATTAAATTAGTAATGGGTTACTCTAATAACCCAAACCCATGGAATGGGCCCAAATAGGGATAGCTCATGTTGGAATGAGAATTAAATTAATGAAATTCGTATCTAAATAATTAAATAAATAGTAAGGGTTAAGATAAATGTTAATAACCCTTATATATCTAAATAAAGAGTCCTAAACCATCCTAACTCATTAACCACGAAATTATCTCTCCCCTACCCATTAGATGGATAAATGAGAGAAAATAGAGATAAATGTGGAATTTTCGTAATTAAAGGAGGAGAGAAGAGTTTTGGGTTGTATGGACTCTATAGGAAGCTTAAACACTTCAAATCTCCTCCCTATCTCCCCATTTTCGTTGCTAGAACCTAGAGAAGGAGGAGAAAGGTTGGAGACCAAGGAGCAAGGAGGAGAAGGCTTGGAGCAAGAAGGTTTTCCCCTTTTCATCTTCAACTTAGGGTTTTCTTGGACTCGACAAAAGGTAGGCAATCTCTCAAGAAAAAATCATGAAATAATTACCCTAGGTAGCCTTCATATACCTCTTCAAAAGCCCTATGCTTTTGTTGTATTTCGTTCATCCATTTGAGCGAATTTAATTCGTGAAGTCCTGCTGTTCTCATGAACTGAGGTCTCATGTTTTCTCTAATTCCCAATATGTACTTGCTCACATGCCATGATAAAATTCTCAGTTATACTACATGGTACTAGCTTTCAACGCCCCTGGTCATGCTCGATTTCGATCTCCCATGAGGGAGAATTAAATCTTTGAATCTTGTCTGTTCCTGTACCCGACTCTTCATGTTGACCTTTAAACATCGTGCATATTTGATATCATGCCATGAAAAAATTCTCTAAAATACTAATCGTGTTAGCTTTCAACGCCACGCTAGTTTCATAATTTTTCATCAAGTGTACATCTCTATTAATTCGTTGAACTCTGACTGCGCCTGTTTAGGTCACCGAAATAACCTGATCAATGCATGTCTAAACCTTGTCTATTTTCAATTAATCGTGCATGTTGATAGATGTACATGTCTACTTCGTTTAAACTAGTTTCGTGCTTTTTGAATCACCGTGCTATTTTAATGTAATTAGAACATCCATGTATCACAGAGAGCTTGCCCTGGGAAAAAGGGAAAAAGGGCAATCTCACCTGTTTCGCGACGGCGCGACCCGCCGCCTAATGGTGGGGTCGCGCCGCGATGCGTCGCGTTAAGAACGCGGCGGCGCGGGCCGCCACGATTCACCCCGACGGGCCAGACCGGCCAGGTCCCGTGTCGCGCACGACGCCCCGTCGCGACTTGAAACGCGACGGGTAGGTCCGTCGCGTTTCAAAGATTTCGGCCAGAACTATTAAATTGTGTGCATGCCTGCTGTTTTGGCTATTTAACCCTTAATTAGCTACGATTAAACCATGTTTAATTAATTTGACTTGTTAGATTAATAAAAATGACATTTGCACGACTTGTCATATCCTCAAGATTTCTTTACACTTGCACACATATAACATTATAAATTGCCATTTGACCTTGATAAATTATGCAATAATGTATTCGGTAAATTATCGCAAAATAAATGACTAAATTACCCTATTTTTTAAATACAATTGTTTCCATTTTTACTCGCGCATTTTATATACCGTTACCGTTTTCCCTCGGCCTTCGAGCACTCGAGGCACGACGGACCGTTTTTACACACTTTCCCTTGACTTGGATCACCTCTCCACGGGAGATACTCTCGACTGGACCAGGGGGACTCCTTGTCAAGACCTCCGTAAGTCTTCTTGACTTTGGCGCACGTCCTTAGTCAACGAGTGGTGTACCTCAAAACCCGTTACAACTAGGGATCAGTACGATCCAAGCCTTAGTGTTCTTATCGTCTTGAGTTCACACCGGACCACCTGACCCGTGTACACAGCACGGCTAAGGGGCGGTTGTGAATTTTACAGACGCCGGCACCCGACCTGGTGTGCTGCAACCGTTACTATCGTGTTTATCGTCGTTTTACGATTGTACCCCTCTCATCTACAGTCTCTTTACTCTCATCTGTTCACGTTCTCTCTACACTCTCATCTATCTCGTCTAGTACTCTCTTATCTCTCTTGGTACTCTATTGGCCATTCGTGTGATTGTCTAAGATAAAAGAAATGACTAATGCCAGCGCAATAGGGCCCGATTAGGTCCTGGGAGGAGCGCCCGAAAAGTGCCAGTGCCCCTGGAGTTAAAATGATCATAGGATGTGTTACGGCATGCATCCAGCGCCATTTTACTATCTAGATTAATCTATGACAATCAAAGTGCTATCTCTACAAGTGCAAGCGTGATCGTTACTAGTGCACCGTTGTGCAATTTACATGTATGTCATTACATGGCCATTCTATTGTCGTTCTCGTTGTACTATTTCCCTGTGCCAGTTGCAATGTTCTCTCGTTATCGTGACATGCTCTACATGACTT